>CAVNYN010202078.1:0-92342 GCA_963692815.1 Nyctanthes arbor-tristis
CCTAGGTAGCTCGTTGGTTTCTTTATTTCCATCTATTAAGGGATAATAATAAGTTGACAATGGGGTTTCTTTAAAGGCGTCGTTTATGGCACCAAATGTCCACGTGGCGAGCTACGTGTGTATACACAACCATGTGAATGTGTGTATTCACATAACATGCATATATACAATCACATGAGACATTGAGTGTCATGACGGCACGTGTGACAACAGATGTCTGACTCCGTTATAGTGTTTGATGACTATGTGACATGCCAGGAATCCGGCGCCATATCATTTCCACACTTGTATCATTGAGTAGCTACTAGCTAGCTAGTACTGTGGTACTATCCACAAAAATTAAGGAGACTGCATCCTAGCAATAATAAACTGGGTTGAGTTAGTTTGATTGGTGAGTACACATTAGGCTACAGCTTGTACCACATTTTAAGGTTGATGGCATTCAATTTTTATCCATGTGTTTATGGAATTCAAGAAGAGAATGGAAATTTATACTTTGTAGTTGGTGCTCTCAAGTCCTTACTTTTGAAATGGAAATGCAAGTCTGTCAGATTTTATTAGCTTCAATAAAGAGGCAATAATTCACTTTATTGCAGTACAATTAATATGCACGTTATTTATTGCACCATTATTAATAGAATTTTCACAGGTAAACTTCACCAGTGTTCACTCAACTTTTTACCATGCTTGAAGTGTAGCTAGTTTGTTGAAGACTATAATTTGGAATGATCAGATGTGAAATGTTCAATCACGATACGTCTAGCGCTAAAAAACAACTCACGATAAGATCATTATACATTTTAATTTTCAAGTTCTGTGTTCGATTGATATGTATGTGAAAACTAGCTACTCCATGTCAATTTAACATTTCCTTCAACTTATCTAAAATTACAAGAGAAGTCACTAGAATTTTAGAATTCTTGTGGTAAGGCCACTAAACTTCATTTATGGTACAAAGTACAAACATGGTACCATAATTTACAATTAATTAGTCCTGTTGCTCCATTTAAGTTCAATGAATGAGAATGATTATGATTAATTAATTCAATGGTTGAATCATTTTGAAGCTTAAAAAGTTCTCTTTTCATTCATCCCCTGTACTAATTTTGTCTGCATATATAATCCCTAGTACCAAACTTCCACTGTGACCTAACATTTTGTTGCCAAATTTATGATTCACGCACAACATGCTAATACCATGTGATAAATTAATCGAGATATAAGTACAACTGTGATAGAAGTTCAACTTCCAATTATGACAAGTTTATTGAGTTCTATTACAATTTTAGATAAACCAACATGAAAATAAACTGACAAATATTCATGAAAATAGATAATAATTAAATAATGCTATTTTCTTTTACTTATTTACTTACAGGTGACTTGACGGGGGGTTCATATGTCTTTTTGCCCCATCTTTGTTGGAAACGTATAAGTTTTTCGCCCCACTTGTTTTGAAATTTTTATAGACAAAGTCACTCGATAAGTAAGGTTACAAAGGAATGTAGCATTAGTGGTAGATAAACTGGTTTGAAAGATGGAGTATTATTATTAAATTACAACAAATATTCATCACATTTTCAATTCCATTTGCATGAAAACAACCAACGGCTAGAACAATGCACATCCTTTGGCAACTAGCTACAATGGAAAGTCTTTGATACAATAGTCACACCAATGAGAACATGAAACATCTACTCAGAATTCAGAGAAGGCTAAAAAATTTACATATTTATGAAATACATACATAAATGGAATGTGAAAAAATCCATCGACTGACCTCTACCATATATGGCTGAGTATGTCGCACTTAGATTCTCTCCACTTCCCCTATGCCTATCAAGTAAAGTCATGCACACAAGACCGCGATATAGGAGGTACACGTTCAATTCCAACAATTAAAATTCAAAGTAAACCATCCTACTAGTCTTCAAGCCATTCTGGGGTGTTAAGCTCTTCCACATCTTTAAGTGGGGGATGATTACTTGTAGCTGCTGCATCCTCTGGATAGCCTTCCAGGTTTTGATTTATATGCAAGAGAATCTCGTTGGGAACAGGAACCATATGGTTTGCTAATCCTTCCCAATCAACCCCTTCAAACCAAGGATGAAGTTTGATAGGGTCGACGCCTTGGTTTCCAACCAAGTCTCGTGCTTTCCTCGACTTCAAGTAACTGAAACAATATTATTCGTTATTAATCACAACAGAGCTATATGATACTTCATGATATGAAGAACTAACTTCATACTTCTGTTTCACCATAAGATCAACAACTTCAAGGCTGAAGGTTTGTGGAAGGGTTAACTGTCTTTTAGCAATTCTAGTAAATGTGAGCTCGCTTTATGTAACATCCCTTAAAAAAAAAGGAAAATAAAATAGTAAGAGTCAGGATTTCGAGTACAAGAGAGGATAGAAATGGAAAGATTATTTTTTCCATCTAGATTCTGTAACTTTTAACATATATTCTCAAACCACTAAATGTTATATTAAATCTAAGTATTACAATAGTATAACATATATCTCACATCAGTGCCAGCTCCCCAAAGGAAGATGACTTTTCAGCTGTATATTGTTGTAGGATGCTAGGTGCTTCATTTTTCTCTTCCTGTCATACGTACTACTGAGTTAGGACTAAAACATTAGAAATTAAACAAATTTAATCAGCAGAAGATTATTTCAATTGAAACACTTCAACATGATGTCTATTGAAATATGCAACTGTTTTCCTCCAAAAGTTGCGTTATTTTTTTTAATCCAAAAATAAAGAATAAAGAAAAACAATGTTGTCATTTCAGTTGCCAAGACCTCAAATTCCCCACTGCCAACAACATAGAAATAGTCACCTTGATCGCCCTTCAAGATATGATAATAGTTAAAAGAGGCAGCCATACACTTGCAAATACTACTGGAAAGGAGAAAGTTTACTTTAAACATCCAGCAAAAGAAACACTTTTACAGATTCCAGCAAAGAAAAACTCATCCAACCTACTGAATATGAGGCGAGTCATCATGTTAAAGATAAAGGTCAACAATGTAACCTAATGCAGCAGGCTGTAGGTTCACTAGGACTTATTGCTATAGTTATGTTTTGCTGTATTGAACAGAAGTGTAACTGCTTGCAAAATTTTCATAGAAGAAATATCAAATGATTGTCTTTAAACCAAATTAGATAAACTCTTGCTAGTTATTTATGGATCAGGTCTTCAGTTTAAAATTTGCCTCAAGTGCCAGCTATTTAAAGAATCCAACATGTACATATTTTGATATACTTAGCATTTACTACATTGCAGTCTCGTTACAAGTTCGTAAAAGCTATATAGATAAAGCAATTCCCTATGCTAATACAAGCACACAAGAAATGAAGAAACCCAGTTTACATTACCATCAAGATATGTGTTTCTTTATAACTAACTGCTGAACTTACGAATTTTCCAAAGTCCAACTCAATATGCAAATCCCATAGAAATGATTATTTCCCAAATTTAAGCAACTTTCAACATCTATGTGTCAGTATGACAGCCACTTAGTTATATCACAATGTATTTTAGAAACAATAAGGTTCCCATAGCACTAGGGAAGGATGACAGCTTAGGGTGGGGAAAGAAAAAGAGACTTACCTATTTCATTACGAGGTCTCCTGCTTGAACCTCAATTCTTTGTATGCAATCCAACAAAACATGACAATGAGAATCTGTGAGCTTTTTGAAAAGAAAATGGTCGTGCAATGCCTGTTCAATCTGAGCCTGCTAGGAAGAAGTTATGAAGCTGCTTCATATGAGCAAAAAACATAAATGAGTTGTTTGAAGCTGATAAATTATGAGGTTTTACTTTTTCTTTCCAAGTCTTTATGTGGCTGGTGAAGAGGGAACACATACTTGCCCGTTCTCGATAGAATATTCAAAAGTATGGAATCGCATACTTGAGATGTCATGCCTCATGCGATGGTTTCTAAAATTCCAGTCCATAAGTGAAGGAGACTTTGATCCTGATATTTCTACAGTTTGAGGCAGAGGAGGTTCTGAAACTGTACCAAAACTCATTGATTGAGTATAAGCTGGAAGATAGTATCAGTAAAAAAATTAGTCCAAAAGGAAATTTAAGAGTGAGCAAACAAGGAAGACCAAAAATTTGAAACATGTTTATAAGCCCAAAAAAAAAATAAATAAATAAAAATAAAAATAAAAAAAGACTGCTCTTACATCATTCAATCCATTTATATGCACAACTATCACAGTAATGTCATCTGTAGAGGTTTCATATTGTATCCAAAGGCGGCATGATTCAGCAACTATTGCAGAACAAGCATCTAGGGGATCTTTGTATTTTGTTACCTAAAAGTTCATTATGATAGTCATGATGAAGAAAGAATAGTTAAAATACTAGGAGAAGAAAAAATACAACCAACATGGATAACAATTTCTAAGAAGCTTACATCAAGTAGAAAGAAATCACACGAGTACAACCGATACGGATAACAAATTCCAAGGATTCTCCCTGAGTAAGACTCACATAGATAACACATTTCTAAGAGAATCTTATATTTAAATCCCTTTAACTAGGTAATGTATAACCTAAGACCAGACATCTTTGGTCCAGGCATTCTCCCTAAGTAACACACCCATAGAGGTGTTGAACTCCCTCTCCCTCTCTCAAACATGTATTACCATTCTAGTAAAGAAAGTTACAGATCTGTTTTTCCTTGTTTATTATGACTCATTATTATGCATTTCTGTTTTTGGTTCTGAATGTGAGAGGGTATTATTTAGTACGCTATCATTTGTTCCCGGCACTTCAATCAAAAATTTATTGGCATACATCTTTCTGGTGCTATCATGGCATCCTATATCTATCAAGTACCTATTGATCTTTCTCTATCTGCTCCTCTTTCTAGTCTTTTGTTACCTGACACCCAATCTCGCCAAGCTCCATATATCAGGACAAATTGCTTTTTCTAGAAAACAATTTTCAGGCAACATACAAGCGAAATAGTCTAACTCCATTCCATCTATGTGTCACCATACCATATTGCTACCTTCTTTCATAAATAGTTTTTAACATGTAAGTATCAGTTGGATTTCTCCTAAAACACACAAACACACACACACACACAGAGAAGCATGTGCAGAAGCTTATTTGATGTTGATCCAAAACAAAAGCATAAAATTGAATTGTATGCCATGATTAGCACCATGATTCACAGCACAACGATTTACTAAAACATCAATCAAGTAAATTCAATAAAGAATAAAGTATGTTCATTTAACCAAAACAAATTTGTTCTTTCTCATAAATTGGCCACAAGCTCTGACTTTCGTCTAGTCTGTATTAAGTATTAACAGCCTTGCAGTAATCAGGCCATGATATATGTCAATAAAAAGTCAGCTCTATATTCCGCAACCATTTTAACGAGTGTATTTTTGTCAATCCCTATGTCTGAATTCGTTCCAGTATATCTACATCAAATTTCTTCTAAATCCACTATTTTTCAAAAAAGTTACTGCAATATCTCTAACTGATGATAACTGATAATGGCCAAAACCATATTACTGTTTTGCAGATTAGTTGCGGCATTATCTTTGATTAGTAACAAACATAACTAGCAGGTGTTCTAGAACACGAGCTCATACTATATATGGCCATCATTGGAAACTGAGAAGCAGCAACTTCTACACAAACATGTGTTCTATAACTGTTTGGTGAAATTACAATAAAGTCTTATGGCAGAAGATAAGTTACCAGCACAATATCTTATAGCAGCTTCTTTTTCTTTCTTCATCCAGGACAAATTTCAATCAAATTTTATGGTATCAAGCCATCAATTAAATTGAAGATATTCCATAACTCATGTTCTGCCTACCCTAAAATATTCATATCTTTTTTCTCCAGGTTGGTATTGTTCATAAAGCTAGTGAATAGTGATCCATAGTGTTTGATATGCTTCACCATTGAAAATAATATTTATCAGGAGACATGCAAAAATAAAACATGAGAGAATTTAGTATATGTCTCATTCGGCTCTCGTTCGAAATAATTTTCTCAAAATCAATTCTTCACTTTCATTTCCAACCACACATTTTCAAAAATACTATTTTTCATATTTTCCGTAAATTTTCCTTGCTTTCTAACCAATGATTCAATAATATAATAAATATAAAAAAAGAATCACTTCTCAAGAATTCAATTTCACCGAGCTCATTGACTTTAATAATGGAGCATAAGTCTTTACTTGTCCCTTTTGAGTTACAAAACAGGAGATGGTTACTGTTTTGCTTGTTTTTCCTTTATAGTTTACCAAGTTTTGTTTATCCACTGGCATTTTCTTAATCAACATTTTAGTGATATGCTCTATTTGGATGGTTTACTTTGACTTTGGACATTTTCATTTGAAAAAGCCAATTTCAAATATGTATAGACAAAGTCGACGACAACAAATAACTAGAACTAATTTCATCGATGGATGTTAAGAGAATATGAATGATTTAAAATTTCAACTACCTCCAACTAACAAAAGAAGAAATATCGTACCATCTCCACCACAGTTTGGCTAGAAAGAAACTCAAATACCCCATCACTGGCAAGCACTAAGAAGGGATGGTGTGTCGTGAGCTCCAACACTATAATTTCTGGATTTGCAACAACTCCTAATGTCTTAGCAATGGAATCAACTATACTTCTTGTACAGGATGTACCAGGATACATCCCATTTTGCACATATATCCTAAGAGTATCACCATCATCGTTATCATCTTCAGTGCCCCAACACTGCACGTCAGGGTTCTTTAGTCCTTCAATCTGATCCAAAGTGAGAACTCTTGCTCCATAATGCTTGACACATTCAAGCTCATCAAGCCGGAAATGAGTTTGATCAACTGAAAGGTCCACAGCCACAATGTTGTCCCTCAATCTCTCGGCTATAACAGCTCTTGAATCACCTGTATTGACAACATACAATGTCTTACCATGAACTAGAACTATAATTGCAGTTGTTCCACTCATGCTATCATCCAACACATCGGCATGCAATTGTGAATTCATCGTCAAGAAATTTGCATGGCATGCTTCAACTGCATCCTCATGAAATTGACTACTACTAAGCAAATTTTCACATAATCTCTTCTTGACTAAGTTCGAGCACTGCACGCCAAACTCCCCATGACCAACAAAAACAGCTAAGAAATGATAGTAGTATCCTAATGGAGTGTGAATGCAGAAACTGTCTTGCTTAGCCTTATCGAGAGCATCATGATAGTATCCTATCTGAAACACGAACGAGTAAAACAGTTCATAGTTCTCTGACGGAACCTTCACAATTCGCGAGCCACCAGGAGGTAAAAATTTTGTCGATACACTTGATAGTCTAGTCATACCAACTTCATGATCCTCGTTAACTGACGTAATTCATCTCTGATTTCCCCTTCTTCACAATCAGTATAAGCCAGTGAGAAAACTTCAATCTCACCAACAGCTTTCACATGTTCAATTTCTTTAACGTCGATGTCTGTAGATGCACATATTTCCCCTATACAGAACCTTGAATAAACACAACCCATTACTTCAAAACAATAGGCTGTGCCAAAATCCAGCCAAAATTCCCCAAAGCTTCATCAGGCTTCAAATTTAAAACAATAACTGCAAGAAAGTTTCTCCACCTACTTGGGTGCACTTATTTTAAAAGCTGAAGAAGATAACCAAAGCCGAATGTTTTAAAATGCAAGAGAATTTATGAGCTCAAATCTTTGATATTCAAAGCACCAAAAATTTCCAGTTCTAAAATTAAAATCCCACAATTTAAATCGGCGAAAAATTCAGAGTAGAATTCTTCATCAAGCATTCATAGGAAAAGTGATACAGTAACAGAGTTGTGGTTATCTAAAATTAGATGTGTCTCGCTCCTCCTGTATACAAACACGTACTCGATGATTGACTGATATTGAAAGAACGGAGTAGTGAACATGGATACTTACTAATGGGAATAAAGTGCGGTGATTTCGTGTACCTCAACGCGGATTGATTGACTGACTGTTAAATTAAATGATATGGGCTGTTGGGTATTGCCTACAAGAAGGGACTAAGGACTTTGTAAAGCACAGAAGTTGATAATATATAGTGGATGAGAGGAGAAAGACGTCGAAGGAATGCAGTTGAAAGGGTGTCGAAATGTAACAGTACATGTGTGGAAAGACAGTTAGGACCGCTTCTTGTCCCAAGCTTTCTGCTGAAGATGAAAGAATGGAAAATCAGCCACGCGTGTCCTTTTGTGGTTTGTTGTTGGGATAATTGGGTCCCAGCCCAGGGTTATTCAATCTTAAATAAAAATGCTATGTTAAGTCTAACGTATAATGAAATAGAATGCATGTCGTCTCTTGGACCGATCGTGTCCAAAGAAACGACTTGTTTTTCTTCACATGATAGATGCGATGTATGCATATAAAGGTGAGTGGGTGGTTGATGCTCAAAACTCGCATGTGCAATGTGTTTGGCAATTATGTATATCATAAATTGATTTATAAATTACGACGTGACATCGTTTTATTGATTGTTTTCTGTAAAAAGTGAAATATTACAGTTTGACTTTTAGTTATTGACTTTTTGAAAAAAGTGAAACTAATAAAATGATGTCGTATGGTAGATGATAAACAAAATAAATAATCTAATTCCTTGCAAAACACTTTCATGGTTTTAGGGTAGAACTGAGATATGTCTTGTCCACATTCCACTATTTAAACATTGAACTTTGCTACAATATTTCAGACTTCAATCTTTATGAAAATGTCACTATGTGTTGGTTTTTCCCTTCTCAAATAATTCACCTCTCCAACTAGGAGATCTTATGCTTTTGAAGACATTTGTCCCAAACCAAATGCCCACCTTGTAATGTCTTGTCATTTTTGGACAATAAATCTGAGCCCTCGATGCGAAAAGAGAAAACTTAATGTATATCATAATTGGCTTTTCGATCTAATCCTGGCATGATTAGTAATTGAATCAGGCAAAGAGTTGGGACTTGATTGAGCTTCATATTAGCTTCTTTCTTTTCTTATTCATATCAAGATTCAATGTATTTTTTTATGTAATTTTTCCAAATTCCATATTTCATGTTTAAAATCAACAATTTTATCATATCTAATTTTGTAATTTTTTTAGAAAGTAATATAATTATTAGGGATAGTAGAATGCACCCGAAACCCGCAAGGACCCGTCTCGTTAGGAAACGGGGCGGGGATAGAGTATGAGGTTGTGCCCCGAATCGTTAGCGGGAGCGGGGACGGGTTTTGGTTACCCTGCCCCGAAACCCAATATGTTAAAATAATAATATTATTATTTAAGAAAAAAATTAAGTTAGTATATAACATTGTGATGATTTAAGCCCTCAGTCTCTACCAACTCAATCTAAGCCTTAACCACTTCTACTAATTTTTTTGACAAATACTTGTTTCTAAATAGTGTCTTCTATAGGACCTTAAAAAAAATGAAAACGGGGCAGGGAACGGGATAGAGGAGGGGACGAGGCTAGGTAGATGTAAATGGGGTGGGACAAACCCTCCTGTTGTCATCCCTAATCATTACGAATAATATTATGTAGTACTAGTAGTGCTTGGTACCAGTCTAGGTGACATCTAATATGATATTAAATGATAAATAAAATTAAATGAATTAATAAATTATCTATTTAATTCAGCTTATCATTAATGCTACCTTGATATGATGTCAAACATCAATGATGTTAGATAACATTACTCTATTATTTTTTTTAGAAGTACAATTACAATCTGTATTGTGGCATTACAAGTGCATATAGATATAAATATCCTTCTGAAATATAGCACACAGAAATCAATAATACAAACCCCTATATAAGGGACTACAAGAAATCAAACTTCTATATAGGATACTACAAACTACATATAAAATGTAGATAAACCCCACATGTGAGGAATCTAACCTGGGACGTCTACATCCCAAGGCCTCAATCTTAGCCCATAACCAAATGGGTTAAGGCCTTATTGGCAGCATTACTCTATTATTATAAGTTAAAATGTGATACATTAGAGCATTCACGTTGGTAGTGTTAAAATTAACTATCAATATTAGTAAAAAGTAGAGTTTTAGTGATTGTTAAATGACACTTAAGTAAGTTAAATTTAACTATTAATTTATGCAACATTGGTGATTTTAACTAAGAGTACTAAATTTAATTATCAATTTAATAGTTAAATAGTGAGTCAATCTCAATTTAATTAAAAAATAATAATATATCACATAAAGTGTTAAGTTTATTATTAAAATGTAGACAAACTACATATAAAATATAGACAAACCCCCACATGTATGGAATCGAACTTGAGACCTCTATGTCCCAGGGTGGGCCTCAATCTTAGCCCTTAACCAAATGGTCTAAGACCTAATTGGCAGCATTACTCTCTCATTATAAGTTGAAATGTGATATATTAGAGCATCCACATTGGTAGTGTTAAAATTAACTATCAATATTAGCAAAAAGTAGAGTTTTTAGTGATTGTTAAATGACATTTAATCAAGTTAAATTTAACTATTAATTTATACCACATTGGTGATTCTAACTAAAAGTGCTAAATTTAATTATCAATTCAATAGTCAAAGAGTGAGTCAATCTCAATTTAATTTAAAAAAAAGGAAGAAATAATATATCACATAAAGTGTTAAGTTTATTGCTAACTTTAAAGAACTAACAACTTATATTAAATTAAATACTTTTAGCAACAATTTTAACACCACTAATGTAGGTTGTTTTTGAGTTGTTAACTAACAACTTTATTGACAACTTACTTTAGCACCATCAATGTGGATGCTCTTATGACGATATTGATAGAATCAGCAGAAACTTTAGACATATATATCTAAATTAAAAGAAGTCTAACCTGATTTTCTTGCCTAAACTGTTGATGCCACTAATGACGTTATTTTCTTTTTTTATTTTTTGTTTTTAATTTTTTCCCTTGCCAACACAATTTTACTTCTCTCTTCCTTTTATTCTCTTTCTCAATTATATCTCCAGTCACCATCTTAGCGTTTATTCAATTTATCTTTATATATCAAATTGTTACAATTTAATAAAATGTGTTTTCTTTCGTTTCCAACATTAAGTCGTCCAGGTACGAATCCTAGCAGAAGGTCTAATTTTCCTTAACTGTCATGTAGATAATTACTTACCGTTAATTTATATGTCATCTCTTAATTTTTTTATCTCTTTTTCAATTTGGTAAATTAAAAAATGTTTAAAAGTTACATATATGTAGCGTCAAATGGTGAAATTTCATCTGTCTTATTTTTTTAATTGGGGCATATTTCTGCTGAATTATATTTATATATACAGAAATTCAAAGACTTTTTATTCACAAGTTGATCTTTTTTTGTGAATACAATATTTTACTAATAATATTATTATGTAGAAATTAATATTAATAATTATTAATTAATTAACAGTATTAAATATTAGTTATATTAACATTTTATCAATAATGACACTCAAGGTGTACATGTTGAGGAGTAGGACCGTCAATAATTTGTGCATACTCCCTCCATCTCGATTATTTGATCCCATTTATTTTTCAGAAGGATTAAGAAATATGTGTTAGAAAAGTACATTTTGTGATTTGTGTTACTAATTTGTCCGTGTTTAATGAGTAAAATTCAAAATTAATAGTGATAATTAAAGTATTAAATATAACTAGATTTGTAAAGTAACGCCAATTAAACATTTTAATATAGTAAGAACCATATATTTGGTACATCTCAAAAAGAAAAGTGGACCAAATAATTGGAATGGAAAGAGCAATTAATTGAACTTTCTCGCTTTTTAAAGTATTTAATTTACTTTAATAATGTTCCTCTATTACATGACATAATTCTACTCATATTGTGCGGTGAATTTTAAACATATTATCTAAACGAATTATATTTTGACACAAGATCATATTATCATGAGAAAGTATGAATTTGTTGTTCGTGGAACAAATTTTACTCCCACATGACTATACTTTGATATCTTAATATCCATTATTTTATAAATTTTTAGCTTAATTTGTGAGTACGGATATATTGAATATTGATAATAGATCTTTTCCACTGAGGCATATGTACAAAGAGAAAAAAAATTGCATATGGAACGTTGATTATCATGTGAATTGTAGAATGAATATGGATTGTCTTTTCAATGTAAATATATTAGATTGATACTAACATTGATGTTATTTCCTCTATTGACACATAGCTTGTGTTTTTATATTTTTAGAATGTCTTCAACTATTTTAAATTTATTAAAAAACTTTCATATAGTTAAATTTCAAACTTTTTTTCTACCCGTGAATCGCACTGGTATTGTCTAGTGTGTGTGTGTGTAGACACTACCTTCATGCTATAAAAATAGACTCATACCAACTAATCTCTTAGATTAAGAAATGTGAATTAATGTAGTTGGAAATGCAAAATTTACACTTAATTCCCTAATATACACATATTCAAGAATAATTTAATTTAATGCACTATAAATTTATTAGTAATTAGACTAAGAATTCATTTGAAAAAAAATTAATTATTCAATCTTATTTTTATAAATAGATTATAATATAAAATAAATTAAAATAGAAATTGGGCCTATTTTTTGACACCAACGTAGTGTATGTTGTTGTTCAAGTATCATTTTCACGATTTGACCGTGCACCAATTTCCAAATCCACTATTAGTAGGACAAATAGAACATCTCCTATATTACCCGACTCCTTTGTAAAATAATTTTTTTTCACCTTTATTTTACTTTTTATTAACAATAAATTTTGTAGCAAATGCAATATATATTTTGTAAATTTATAGCAAATTATACATTTTGTGATGGTTTTCTTTGTCATTGATTCATATATCTTCCTTTTTCATAATTCTTCTTTATTGCCTTATTTGTATCTAAAGACTAATTTATCTATTTATCATTTATTTCCTTGCAATGGGATAAGTAGACAAAGCGAGACTTGTTATAGTGATAAAAACATCCCTTTACTGGTACGATCCAGATTCACCATATGCACCCATACAATACAATTCCAACTTTGTACTTAGAAAAAAAAAAAAAAAAAGAATAAGCAACATATTAGTAATAGGGTAAGGATGATTTTTGCCTCAACTCCTATGAGGGAGTCGCTTATGCACAATTCGGAAAATGTTCAGGACTTTAGGAGCAAATTTCCCTTTTTTTGTTTTTAACTTTCCTCACCGGCATGGGGCGCGACTGTTCACGTTGCTCCGCGTCTCCGCGCATAAATCGATAAACGCATCTGCCTAACCAAACCCTAAACCTTCAACGCCAAATTTCATACTTCAGTATCTGCCTAACCAAACCCTAAACCTTCAAGGCCAAATTTTCAGTTCCTATACCCCATTGAAGAAATGAGTGAAGAAAACGAAAACAACGAGAAGAATAGAGGGAGAGAGCATTGTACTACCAAAAAGTCTGCTAAGAAGCGGAATCGTAAAGAAGTTGCAATTTTTGGCAATTACAGAAATTACTATGGATACAGAGTACACAACTTTTTGTCTATTATTGTCATATTTCATTTATTTTTTCAGTTGTTTAATTTGATTTTTAAAATATTTGTTTATATTGAGGCTTTTATAGCTAAAAATATATTCCAATTGATATTTTTACACGACATTAGTTGAATGATCTCGTTGGACCTCTAGGCTCTAGGTGGGTTTACATTGTCTGTACATAGAGGTGCTGCATTTTTTAATGTTTGATTGTATAAGTGAATTGTATGAAATGTTCGGTTCAATAATAAATTTTTGCTCATGATTAGTTCAATTAGTTGCGTGGCACATTCGCCCCTACAGCAAAATCTTTTCTTTGTTGTCAAATCGACAGCTTGACAGCATGCGTTACAAATGGTAGTCCTATATGCATCGAAAATGGATCAAACAAACTGGAGCCCAATTACCTTATATATGCCTTCTAGATGGTAAAATGATTTAGGTAAAATGTTATGTTACAGTACCATTTCAGTTTGCCAAATAGTCGCATCAATTTGAAGTAAGGTAATCACCTAATTTAAAACACCAACAGAAAATGAAATTGGGTTTTGATTAGGTTAAAATATGCTGCAACAGAATACATAGGTCCTGATAGAGCAGAACTTGTCTATTTTTAGAGGGAACACTGCTACAGCTTTTGTTTCCTTTGATCAAAGCAATGTGAAAGATTGGAGGAAGTCAACCAGCCAAGAATCAGTTTACAGAGACAATATTGATGATATGTATTACAGGAAAAGGAACTCAGTGGAATGAAAATCACTTGCTGATGGACCTTATGCAGTTTAACTTGTGCACTGTCTAGATTAAGGATACAAGTCAAGCATTGTAGATACGAATCAAGCATTGTATCTCTCACCTGGATTTGTTGTCAAAATTAAGGCGATAGTGAAATGCATTAGCGCTTCATTCTGCATGTATATGGCATGTTAGAGGATTATAAGACTGCTGATCCTAGAACTTGTTTTATCCATTCCTTTATGAAATATCTCAGGCAGAGGAAGAATGTGTGTTCAACTCCCATAAAGAAACATTTGGTTGGACAAGTTCTTTAGTTGCTTTGGAACTGATTATCTATTTCTTTCAATTTGATGTTCCAATGACTTGTGATGGTGGTGGATATAAAATATTGATTTTTTATCAATCAATTGCAAAGTGTCTTGATGGATTTGATGATGGATTCTTCTTTTATGTAATTGTGGTGAATGAAATCAATTAAATTGTAAAATTAGTTCTAAATATTTATAGTTATATCTTTGACATCTTCTACAAATATTTAGTGGTATACATCAATTGATTCCTTGTGCTGAATTATTTGTAAGCTACATGCCATGATTATGGTGTTCTTTAATGTAGTTGTTGATGAATCAATCAATGGAAGTGTGAAAGACTGAAAGTAATTCCAGACATTTTCAGTCTGTAATATCTTTGATGTCTAATACATTATTTAGGGTATGCCTTAATTGATTCCTTGTTCTGAATTATTTGTAATTTGCATGTCATGATTATGATGTTCTCAGGAGATCGGAAGAGACTCGGAGGAAGATCCTAGAATAAAGGTGTTGAAGAGGGAATGGTTTGAAGGGAAACAATGCCTCGATATTGGCTGCAATAGTGGGGTGATCACAATAGCCATAGGTAACCCATGATTCAATTTAATTTCCCGCTGATCAATTTTTACCTAGAATAAGAAATTTGTTAGGATTCACAAATTTCATGTTCCTGCATATTCTGAGTCAGTTCACCAATGGAAATTCATAATTTAGTAGCATTTGATGTTGTCATGTTCAATACTGACTTCCTTTCTTCTTTTTCTGCAGCAAAAAAGTTTTGCTGCCAGAGCATTCTTGGGGTTGACATTGACGGTGGTTAGTCTCTCAAAGTCTATCATAATCCATATTTATGCATGTAACAACTGGGTAGATATGATTCTCTGTCTGGGGGCTGCCTACTGTGCTCATTATGTTAGGAGAAGAACTTTCATAGTTTTTGTTTAATTGGGTTTCAAGTGCCCTTTTTCTTTGTATTTGATTGTGCAAATAATTTATTACTCCCTCTGTCCCAAAAAGATCGTTCACTATTCCATTTTCATCCATCCCAAAAAGATAGTCCACTTACCATATTAAACATTTATTTAATTTTTCATTCCCATATGTGCCTCCAATTAATTTATTGTTATCACTTCACATCAACTAACTATGCATTGAAAGTATTTCAAACAATTAATGAGACACAAGGGTATATGTGGAAAAATAAGGTAAAATGTAATGTTTCAACCATATTAACTATCGTTTCTTAATCTCTGTGAAAATAACTACTGGACTATCTTTGTGGGACAGAGGGAGTGTTAATTTTCCTCCTCGTGAAATGATATATTGCATACACTAATGCCTTTATATAACCATAGAAGGATAATTTGGATTAGACAGCATGATCACCAACTGTTCCTAGATACTTGTTTCCTCTGATGAGAGCTGATTTCACATGCATGCCATGTTGAAAAAATTGTAAATGACCTCTTCTTTTCTTTTGTAGAATTATATGCCTTTATTCAGAAAAGGTGAATTTTTGAACTTGAAAACACCCAAGCTCGGGTAGAAAAAACATATTCCAGGTTATTTACAAGTTAGTTTGGACTAAATTATGTGCAATGATACAACTATACACGTCCTTTGTAATATTTGACGTTGCAAGATTAATAATACCTTCGGGTGTATCAGTTATTGGATTTTACAATCTTTCGTTGGCAGGTGCAGAATATACATCCACTCTTTCGTGAGCTTTTAGCAAAAACTTCCCATTATTATAGCCCCCATTAGTTTCCTACTTCTATTTGAACTAGAAATGAAACGATATATGCTTGTCGGTCTCACTAAATAGGTGAATGAAAATGTTCTGATCAATAAGGAAATGACACCCCCATGGAATTGCTATCGAAGTGATATAAAAGAATGTATAAAATGATAAATCATCAAATGATAGTCACTTCTTTTTCTCTGTACAAGTGATTGTTTTATAGCTAGTCAAAGTTTCTTATCCAATTACATTCATATGGACTATTAGTGGTCTAAGGGGACGCAAAAGAGGAGAAACAAATTAGACCAGTACATATTTACTTAATTATTACCATTGACTGAAAGCAAGTTTCTTAATGATTCTCTTCCCAGATGATGTGTGAACTAGGGAAGTTATTACATCATGCCTAATCCTTCTTGTTTTGGCTTGTGGTGGAAAAGTTACCCTAAGTACTATGTGTTTGAAGAAGTTCATCAAAACTTTTAAATTATGTCTGCCTGGTGCCAGCATCTTTTACATGAAATGAATTGTACTAATCATGGTTGATCATATTCCAGATAGAATTACGGATGCACATTGGACTCTTAGGAAAGTTGTGAGGACGATTGCTCAGGAATTTCCTACTAAGATGCCTAAATCAGCAGATTCAAAATCTTTTAATGGGTTAGAATTGCTGACTGATGCAACACCAGAGAAGTCTGCTGGTTCTCTTTTGCAGGGAAAGGACCTGATTGACATAGTCTCTTTTCAGAAAGGAAATTTTGTTCAGAATTGGAGGCCACCAGAAAATAGATCCTACCATACAATTCTATGGTAAGAACTTTTATTTTGAATCTTTCTAGCTGATTTTAATGTGTACACATGGAAGCAGGCATTTTGTGCCCAATTGAAAATAAAATAGGAATTCTGAATCTCTTGATGATAGTAGGTTTTAAAAATGACTCTGCTTCCGTTTCTTCTATGTTTAAGGTTGCGTTTTGTCTTGCTCCCATTGTTTGAACAAGAAATATGTTTCATAATTTAATTCACGGGGTACTAGAAAAAGTTCTCATGTTCTAATGACATTATATCTTTTTTTTTTTTCTTTTTTTATGTAAGATCATTTTAGAAACTCCAATTTCAACTTCTGTATTATTTTGTTGAAATGAAATAGATTTTGTTTTCATTTTCAGTTTAAGCGTGACAAAATGGATACATTTGAACTGGGGTGATGAGGGATTAATCACTTTGTTTTGGAAAGTATGGAAGCTTCTGCATCCGGTAGATCTATCTTTAACACAGTTAATTGGTTCTTATTTGTGCCTTTCTTGAACATATCTGAACTATGCTTGTTTCGGGCAGGGTGGTGTTTTCATTTTGGAGCCACAGCCATGGAGCTCATATTATAGTAATCGTCTCATTTCTGAGGTATTACTAACTGTGTACTGGCCTTGAATCACACAAAATGACTATTAGAAGGATGAACAATGTTTATGTGCTGAGGAGGGATATTTATTTGTTCTTTTACCAAAATAAATTTATTTACCCTTTGCCTCACCATAACTATTATTATTTTAGTCAGTGCTTATTAGACAAGGGTAGATTAGCAAAATCACTTGTAAAATTCACCTTTCAAATCTTTGTGAAAAACCAAATAAGCCTATATAATTGGGATGGAGGGGGTATATTTGAGGATAACTTTGTTAAAGCTAACTGTTCTAAGAAAGCAGGTATTCTCATATTGTGCAGACTGCAGCAACTAATTACAAAAATATTCAGATACCTCCAGAAGATTTCCAGGAAGTGCTTCTAGACAAGGTAAATTTAACCTTTTAAGTCACAATTTAATTTTTACTTCATTTCGCTTGGTACAACTCTTTGACTATATTATATCTCTATTGTCGTTGCACAGATTGGATTCCGCAGAGTAGAGAACCTAACTTCTAGCTTATCTGGCACCAAACGTGGATTTAACAGACCAATCCTGGCTTTCTGGAAATGACTAGTTTTGGCAGACCAACTCAGAAGATGTATGGATGCTAGTGGATACGTAACCTGTCTCAATTCAAAGTCAATGTATGTTACCTCTTACGTCTTGGTGGATATGATAAGGTAAACACCCCCCCCCCCGGGGATTCTCTCTCTTTTACTCTCTCACACACACACACACACTCTCTCTCTCTCTCTCTCTCTCTCACATAATGGTTTGTTTACTGTTGATGAGCGTACATGACAGACGTCAGGGCAAAATTCCTTTTGGCGATCCCGACCTTAGTTTGTTTGGAACTTGAATCTCAAGCGGAGTGCAGCTGAAACGGCATGAGAAGTAGTTAACAAAGTTAGTCCATCCCCGCTCACGGTGCTTGTTTATTTATATGCTATGTTATGAGGACTGTTATTTATCTTTTTTCCATGGGAGGGAGCAATGCAAGTACTTAGTTTTCTACTGTATTGTTGTGCCATTAGAACATCACTACCAGGGCCTTGTTTAGCCCGCTAATTCCAACACATCTTTGTGTACTCTTATGGAGTTGTGACGTAAGGTTCAACAAAACTGTATTTGTGATTTATTACAACTAGTCAACTTTACTTTTCACCAGTACACCATAATGACGGTCAGGTTTCTAGCTCTTGCTGAACCATGTCCTTTAACTTAAATAACTTTAACTTAAATAAGGAGCGGTTTTAAAATTTCAATTTTGCCTCGATATATCAGCTTACAAAATTGATGGGGAATGTGTAAGGATGTCCATGATAATATCATTGTCAATAGAGTATCCATCCTGTAAAGTTCAATAAAAATGTTCACTTTTAGGTGCAATCTTATACTGCATTGTTCTTGTGTCATAGAACATTAATTATACAAGGACTTACTCGTAGCTGCTGATGAATGGACTGAGGCTCTCTCCCAGTTGAGGCTCAACAGAAATTCATTCATTGAACTGATTCATTTTATTAGAGGAGAACGTACCAAAACATAGCCCATATGACAAGACTGAAAACCCGAACAACCATGTCAAAGTATCGAAATGAGAATCCCACAATCAAGTGGGCCAGTTAGATGTCGGGCCACTCGTGTCAGGACGCACATCCGACTAAAAAAAATGTCAGGACGCACATCGGATTAAAAAAAAAGCTCACGATAATGCGAAACCAACATTTGTTTAGTTCATCAACTTTGTTGCAAGTTCATGAAAAGATAGGAACAGTGCGAGTAACCGTGTAATCATGTATGATCAATCTCAAAATTCGATGCAGAAAGGCTAGACACCTGGAGATGCTGCTCCATTGAAGCTCCCAATTTATTGCATTCTCCTTGTGAACTATTTACTCAAAAATAGGGCGCCAGACGAGAGCAATTCACAGTAACACAATCCCGAGAAACAATTAGTGATTGAAGATCCCTTTTCACACCTTCCAACATCATTCACACAACAGAAGCTCCCAACTTTCCGCTCACAAATGACCATAAACCACACAGGTCAAAATAAGCAAGCGATGAAAACTCAAGCAAACAAGCTTTTCAACTAATCCAACCCATCTCTGAAGATGAAAACCTGTTTCTTCAACCAATGGCTTGGGCAATAGTCTTTGAAGAACCATCACTTGCTGTCAGCAAGTGATGCAACTTGCACGCATTGAACAACGTTTGTGAAACATGGCTGCCACCCTAAATTCCAATCAGTTAAGAGAAAGCACATTAAATTCACAAGCTGCTAAATTCCTAACAGTCAAGACAACAGCGTTAAATTGATAATCTGCTTAATTTCCCAGCAGTCGACACAACCACGTTAGATTCACAATCTTCTTGCCTAGTATATGTTTCAGAAACCAGGTGCTGATGGCAATTCCTGTTTCACAATCTACCAAATACAGACATGATGTTCTGCAAATTAATAGTCAATTAAGTCCTCTGGATAACCATATATTTGCTACAATCAAGAGCATAAAGATGCAGCTGCAACTTTACACTGCTATTCTTTTTCCCCTCACATGGAAAATACTGCACAGCATGGTATACTTACCTGCAAAACTTAACCATACTAGTATACCTTTCCACCTGCATTAACGAGAGTCATAGTGTGATACCATCTTCAAGTCTGTCCCTTCCCCCTTCCAAGCAACCATATACAGTAGTAGAGGAGAATCATCATCGCTAGCAAGAGTTCCCAATAACATACCTTGTGCTTTTTCCCAATAACATACCTTGTGCTTTTAGTATAATCCAATGTCTTGCAACGGTTGAAAGGCTGCTCCTTCACAGTTCATAATGAATTATTCAAAACTGTGAGAAGAAAATAAATAATCCATACAGCATCTATAGCAAACAAGAGATCCTTGATTTGGCCCTATGTCACTTGCAGAATAGCACAATGTATCCCTGGTTACTGATAAGTATTTGCTGAACGAAATGGTGAATTTTTTCCTTTGTTCAGAAACGACTACAATTTCATCAAATTACTGAAGGATCAAACCAGAAGATCGATAATTCCTCCCTCATTGCTACCTACTAGAAAAATTCTTGTAGCAAGGACAACTCAACCAAGTTATCTTTAATAATATTTCGGTCTCGCTGCCCTGTTCCAACCATTGCAGCATATACCTGGAAAGAGCATCTCCTGCAAATTGGAAATATATGACTCATACTACAGAGCTAACGTCAAAATAAATTGGAAAATTTAGTCCAAAAGCCACATCTTTACGGGAGTATTGCTTCCTCTAAAGAGTAAACCTGTCAGAGTTTTGAAACATTGTACCTATAAATGAATCCAAATGTTTTGAAATGGTTAATTTGTAATTACTTTAAAAGATAGGACGATGATAATGATTTCAGAATGAAAAAGAACGGAAAAACATAGCTGAAAAACGAATGAGATAGAAAAAAATAGGATGAGAAATTTACAATGGTCTGATATATGATGGTACAGAATGACATGAGGCTTTCTAGACCTAATATGATTATAACGTAAGAATATAAGAGCAAAGCAGAATCAGCATATGGAGTTATGGACCTTTTTGTGGAAGAACAGCCATTTATTTCTAAGAATGAAACTAAAATAGATAAAAGGGAGGACTTCTATGAAGATAACCTACATTAAATAGAAAGCTGAGCAAGAAATATCCTTACCTTCCGTAATCATTTACAATTTAAACATAAAAAAATGGTTTTTTCAAATTATCAAGACTCCCAATTTTCTCATTATCAAGGAATTGGGTAACACTATCAGTACATTTCTTAGAATGAAACTGATTATCAGTGCCAAAAGGATATATATCTTCTATGAAATTTCAAACCGCAAGCATGTGAAAAAACATTGTGATAGCTTTATATGCACATAGTAAATTGTATGCTTTGCCAACAGATAAAGCAGGATAACCTAGCCGAGTAACAAGCCAGCAACTAAATCCTTGCATCAGCAAATGAGACAATCTTGTAGCCAATGCTTGATCATGATCATATTTGTTGATAAAATGGAAGATAAACACCGTTCAATCATGTACTCATACTGTTACAGCAGCTGGTAAACATAGGTCCATAACTACTCCAAGTTCACAGCATATCACAACACATACACGACGTCGGATTTTACCTGGAAATAGAAAAGCCCATGAGCAACTAAACATTGTCCAACTCTGTGTATAAAGTAGCATATCAAAGCCAAGCAGGGGAGATGGGCTTTGGATGGAGAGAGAGAGAGAGAGAGAGAGAGGTACCACAAAATCATTTGGTAGAAGAAATGCGTCGAAGCGAAGAAATCCAACCACTTGAAGGACCAGCATCATCATCCTTTCGAGGATTAACATGTGTGATTTCAGCAGATACAATAGGCTGAGAGGCATTTGCCTTTGATGTGCTAGCCGGAGAGAATGAGGTAGATGGCATTTGTGCATTGTTAATTGTCTGCAGAAACAAGCGTGACTGAGTACCCACTTAACCCGATGCTCACAACAACAAACAAGTACAAAATTGGATAACACTTTCCATACCCACTTTAACAGAAAACAAATATTTATTTGTAAGCAAGAAAGTGGGAAGAAAAATGTATAACATCGATTCGTTTCCTGCTTTTCATCAAATATAAGCAAAATAAATTGACCATACACTTCCATCAAGATGATTTCCAGGAGCCACGTATCGATTTGATGGTGACTTGAACTGCATGCGAACGCCAGTAGTAGCATCAGTCTTGGCTCTCATACGTACACTCAAGTCAGCAGTATAAGAAGCATTATTTCCTGCAAATTTTCAAATGGAAATAAATTATAGAATTAATTTCTTGCACAAGCACAATGGGGAAAGATGACCAAGAAATCTGACAAGTAAATGTATTACAACATATTTTATTTCTTTCTTTATTTTTCGCTTCTTGCCTTGTTAAATATTTACATACTATCTCTGGTCTTTATTATCCAACTCTGCCTGGCTTATTCTATGTTTAGTGATGATATTTTGGTTTCAATTTCAACATAGGTCTCATCTTGAACGGCAGTTGCAAACAAATTTGAATCCAAAAATTTATGTAAAGATTCCATTACATTCAAAACGTAATTGATTATTGGTATATGGAGCAAGTATTAAAATATAATAGCAGCCAAGCTAACATTTGATGAAGATCAATGGCATTTGCCCTGAATTTAAGTATAAAGGCATATGAGACAGCATTTTAAAAGTTTAGTGGCATTTGGAATCATTAACTTGCTTTTAAAACTTTCCCCAACATCATGTACAAACTCCATTATATTGCCATCGTAATTGATAAATCATCAACATGCAAATGGTTTTCTTGAATGCCAAAGATGAAGTTTCCGTTAGTTTTAGTTATGCTGTTAGGTGAAGCACGCGGGAAAACTCTAACCTTGATTTCTTTCCACATCCATTGGAACAGCACGGCTTCTCTCTCCAGAAACAGGCTGCAAATATACACAATATATAATTTAAAAAAAAAAAAAAAAAAAGCTAATGAAGAGCAAGTCGGAAGTTCAATGAACTTGAAAAAAGACCAACAGCCATTAGTGAACAAATGCAAAATCATAAAAAAAAAAGCATTGACTGATTGAAGGAAGCTGGTAATACAATACCAAGATTACAAAATCATGGCATTGGTGCCACCACCACCACCAACAATAAACAGTATTAAATAATAAAAACATATGACAATGAAACTGAATATAGATATCAAGGAAAATTGATAATACCCGTAGCTGTGTTTTACTTGTTTGTGATTGTTGGTATTTCAGGATGGTCCAGTCAAATATGTAATCAAATTCATATCCTACGAGATACAGGAACTTATCAGCTTAATAATTCCAGCAATAAATATCACAACCGCTCATATAGGTTTAGGTTGTCAATCAAGACACTCTGGGATGCAGCAAGCAGAAGCAACATAACATTTCATTTTGCTCCATGCTTGAACTAAAGTTTCCACAGAAGAAAAGTATTTGGGGTAACTAGAATTGGTGCATACCTTCACGAGTGAATAGTTCTCGGAAGAGGCGTTTCAAGAATCCATAGTCAGGGCGTTGATCAAATGTCAATGAATGGCAGTAATGAAAGTATGAGGCAAATTCCACAGGATGGGACTTGCATAACACCTTCAAGAAATAAAACAAAAGATAGAAACAAAAAGCGTATAGCAAATGAACCAGAGATCGGAAGCAGAGGAAAATAAAAACTTGTGCACCTACCTCAATGGGAGTTGATAATTTTTTCTCGCATATCTTGTCATACTTCTGCTTTTTTGTGGCAGCTTTCAAACCCTGCCATGGAAGGCTATATACGGACTAGGGGTTTGTTAAAAGAAACCAATTTAAGTAAAAAACTTATTACACACAAATTAGAATAAAACCAAAGAGAAATAGAAAGATTTGGCGCACCTTCCTCTCAAGAAATACAAAAGAACGTAACCAAGGGATTCAAGGTCATCACGCCTGCTTTGTTCTACAAAAGAAAGAAAACATGACCCACATACCCATCAAGCAAACAAACCCGTAAGAGCATTTCCAATGCTCAAAGTCTCTGGTTGTGGTCCAAAAAAGAGATAGAAAGACACCAAAAAAATTAGTGGACCCATGTGTTTCTTATTTTCTTTTAATTTTCTTTTTCTTTGAATCACTTTTCACTCATTTACACCATTTTTTCCTCACTTTTCCTTCCTAGTGTCACGTGTAAGGTGCACCTTCATCTCCACCTTCTCCACTACTATTTTATCATTATTTTTGAATCTCTCTCTCCCCCCTCCCTCCCCACCCCCCTCCCCACCCCCCCTCTTTTTCACTTTTCCCTCTCTTTTTTTCCTACACCTCTTTCCACCAACATTCAATTATAATCTTCTCTCTATCTCTCGCCTCTTCACCACCCAATATCCAAGACCATGCATTGGAGATGCTCTAACTTCTCTTCCTCATCTCCTGGTCTACGAGAAAAGGTGTTGAGGGTGGAGCATGTCCTAAAAGAAAGTCAGGACGTACTGCATAAAACTCACCAATTCCAAGATGAGTATTACAACTCGCATAGCGGGCGGTCCCCGTTAAATTCTTGTTCTCCCTGCATAGAGTAAAAATACAACACTGATCTTAACATGTGCAAGGCAAGCTGTTTCTAATGGAAGTGAACTCGAACAGAACTTTAGAACAATGACATCATCATACAAGCAGTACCGACGAAAAGTCATTTCTTTGTTTTTTCCCAAAATGAACTGTAAAAGGAAAATGTTTTTCTAACCAAATAAGATAAGGTTCAGAACACATTTGTATCTGCAAAACAAAATTTTGATTGATCAAGTTGGCAAAGGGTTTAAAAATGACAAATAAGGCGAGGGTATTCATATTCTAAACTGCATCGGAGTAGCAAATATGGAAAGATAGTGCACCTGTAAGGGATATGCCGGTTTGTTGTTGAGTCTCGATATCTTTTCGCAAGACCAAAATCAATAATGTAAACCTAATGATAGTGATACAAGAAAGAACACCAATAAGGAAACAGAGAACGATGTAAACAATAATGCAATAACCGGAAAAAGAAATAGGCATGACAAATATAGGAGCTAATTCCAAACAAAGAATGTGCGGAACAATGTGCTGTAGATATCATCACCTGATTTGCTTTTCGGCCAAGACCCATAAGAAAATTATCAGGCTTAATATCCCTATGCAAAAACCCTTTAGAATGCACATATTCAATCCTCGTTATCTGTATAAAGCAAATCCTGTGTTTAAAACTATGCATACAAAAATCAAAACTTAACTTGGACTGCAGAACTAAATTAAGAGGTACCGAAAAACAAGAAAATAGAAATGCGTCGTAGATTTCAGAAGGTCTTTCCATGACAATTCTCACCATTTGATCAGCCAACATTAAGACAGTCTTCAACGAAAACTTCCTACCACAGTAGACAAATAGATCCTCAAGGCTTGGCCCCAACAGATCAAGGACAAGAACATTGTCATCCCCATCCACGCCAGACCACTTTATACCAGGTATACCACCTACAACAAATGAATAGATGAAAAGGAACAATAAGACAAATATGAAAAATACAAAGTTCAACATATTACAATACCCATCCCCTCTTCCATAGTCAGGATACATCATGTGATCATTAACATTGTAATAATTATTGATCCTACACTTTCATTGATTAAAACCTGGATATATGAAACAAATATAGCTAAAAGAGATATAATTTATATGATCTTTTCCTTTAACCTTAAAATTTAATTTTAACTATCTATTGGTTCATTATGCCAATGGACTACCGCAACTATAGGATGTTCCCATTGTAATGCAAACATATGCAAAATTATGTGCTTGATCGTACAGTATGCAGTACTAGTGCTCTGTGCTCCACACTGTTTTTGAACTTCAGGTTTTACTTCTCGTTATTTTTAAACACCAAAAGAAGAGTGTTATGCGAGTTTTAGAATTAGAGTGCCAAGAGATGGAGGCAGATGCTATCTCAAAATCATCAGTTTTTCTTCTGAAAGATATGTATTAAATGAATTAAATGCACTTCCTTATTTCATAAGAAAAGAGCTCCACAAGATGTAAATAGTCTTCCAATTATGTAGACAGGATTCTCATGCAAATGCAAAACACAAGACTTATGATCAGATCACTCAGGTTTTCCACAGCTACTTACTTCCTCCTTGAAGAATGTTGTATAACTTGGCCTCATAAAGAAGTTGGGGATGCTTCGTTTTATTATTTTCCTGCAGAGCAAGATACAGAAATTTCAATTCATCGGCAGATACTAATGGGTCCAGGCAAAAACCGATAGCTAGTGTGGTCTGTGGCTTTCTTAATGCGATCTGAATGTGAGTCAAACTATTTTCAGGAAACAAAATATAGTGTCATAAACGTGCTACTCAAGGCCCTCTGGAGCAAATGGGTCTCAAGAATTTTCTTTTAATTTTATTATTTGTTCTTTGAAAATTAGATTTCAGCCACTTAATCCCAAAATTCTCAACCCAGCCCAAATATCACCAACCTTCCAAGTTCTTTATACTGCTTAAAAGAAAAGTCCAAATCATAATTTTCGCAGGCAAACCCAGTTAAAGTACTGGGTTACTGAATCACTAGTTTAATTGGTGGATTACCGGTGGGTTGTTGTCAATTTATAGATGCAAATAAGATATTTTTGTAGTAAAATAAACAAGAAAAAGGGATATACATGTCAAAAGGTGAACTGAAAATAACATAATGTCCTAAGCTTGGTGACTCGCATGTCTATTGGTCAGGGGTTCAAATCATTTTGAGTGTTGTATTTATTTAAAAAATAAAAGAAAAAGAAAATGGACAAAGCCCGGCAACCGGCACATGGGCGGAGTGGGTTTTTTAAAAACCTGTGACTTTGATTGGGTATCCATTAGACCTTGTCATGGCCCTGGCTACCATCCAGCTGACCGGGTTCCCAGGGCAACCTTCAGGTCCAGGCCCATTTAGATACTAATTAAGTCGG
The DNA here is from genome assembly GCA_963692815.1 of Nyctanthes arbor-tristis. Lineage (NCBI taxonomy): Eukaryota > Viridiplantae > Streptophyta > Magnoliopsida > Lamiales > Oleaceae > Nyctanthes > Nyctanthes arbor-tristis. The sequence goes on from CAVNYN010202078.1 coordinate 27,291, forward strand.
CAATTCCAAATTAATCTTGAACCCTAGTTAAACCCTTTTTATTTCTCAGATCTCCAAACTCCAACAACTTAAGAACCTACAAAGGAAAATTCTGAAGGGACCAGCACCACACCAGGATGCAGAAGTTTCTCATTTGCAATGCTCCATCCCTTGCTAATTATTTATAGTTTTCTTGTCAATTTTGTCTACCTACCCATCTCTTTCTTTTCCGTGTAGTATTTATTTAGTTTCAGTATCCGGATTTCGTGGACCAAGTCCTTGATATCTCCAACTTCTCCGTTTATCTTCCCTTGCCATGAACAGACAAATCAAACATTTTAAGACCAAAATATGTAGTTTGCAACATTTTTTTTGGGTATGTTCTTTAACTCGCTGGTTCTGACAAATGGCGATTTAACAATGGAGTTCTATGCCACAGGATCAATGAGTATTGACTATAAGATATCAATAACTGATGATACCAAGTTATAAAATGCACAGTTTTGGCACTTGATTATTGTATATTACAAATTTACTTTTATTTTTAATCTTGGTTAAAGTATTGTTCCCAAAATACGTTTGCCGTTGTAGTATTACATATTTGCACATGCAATCTGGAGATCTCAGGATATCAAATACTAAATATTGATTGTTTATACAAATCTGGTTCAACCGGTAGGAAAATATGGAGAGAGAATGAAAATCCAAATGAAGAAAATAATAGGGTACAGAAAGCAGATATTGAGGGAATTGATATTGAAGAGGGTGATGAAGCAAAGAAAGCTGTAAGAAAATTTTTAAGTTCGCCCCCGATGATTCATCATCCTGGCTACACCCTATGTCCTAAAGGCTAAGATTAGAGTTAGACCATAGCATACACCTAAGCTTTGGAATAGCTCTAACTTCTGAATCTTTTCATTTCACTCTTTTACACAATGCAGAGTGCGAATTACACATGTGCTTGGTCACAACGTGCTTAATAAACCGAATGGATTCCATATCTGCATTCACTTATGGAAATAAGATAAGAAAATAATCCTAAGTTAAACCTTTAGCTGCATGCAAAATACTCAGCTCTTGCTGGAAAGAAATACTATGATTATATATAGGGAACGTGAATAAACAAAACATACTCAAAATCCAAGTTCAAATAAAGTTCATTTTACTTACGATTTTGACAGCAACGATCTCAAACGAATCAATATGTGTGGCTGCCGAAAGGGGGAAAAACACATTAGAGGCACAATCACACGAATAGATTTAGCTCAATTTGAAAAAAGAAAAATAACAAAATCAACAAACAAGTAAACAATACTTAGGAACATAAATCTGGTTATAGAATACACCAAATACAAGTAATTATAGTAGCTCACCCAGAAAGATTTCGCCAAAAGATCCACTGCCGATTTTACGGCCGAGCTTGAATTTACCCCCGACGATCCTTTCCATTATAGCTTCAGATTGAAAGATGAGATCAAATCTCGATTATCATTCATCAAATCTACGGTTTCTACAATTGAATATAGGTATACAAATACGCACGCGCGCAGAGTGTTCTGAGGTAGAAGACAATAGGGGGTAGGGCTTTGAAGGGTTGTCCTTGTACAGCCACATTTATCTACGTCATAATTCGAAACAGCGTTCAAATAAGGGAATTGGATAGAGCTGCCACGTTGAAGACAGCGACTGGAGGACGTTTTTGTACTTTTAACGTGTTCTTGGGAGCATCTCTAACGCTCTGAAAAATGGACGTGCATTTGAGGAGTGAGGAAGTCACCCAAAAAACAAAAATAAATCTAGGTCATCTAATTTTATCTATTTTTATTTTTTTAATCATTTTTTCTCATTTACACTATTTTCTCTCTTTTTTCTCTCTCTCGAGTCTCGTGTAAGGTCTACAAATACACTCTCACAGTCACCTTCTCTACTATTACTTTATCATTATTTTTTGAATATATCTTCATCTCTCTCTTCTTTTTTATTTTTCTTATTTTTTTCTTACACCTCATTCTATTTCTATTTACTTAAAATAATTATCTTCTCTATATCTTTCTCCTCCACGTCACTCCAACAATCCACCCTCCTATTAAAGATGCTCTGAGTAGGTAGAGTTCTACAGCCCGCGTGGAAAAAAACCTCCCTGGTGGCATTAGCATTACCTGCAATTTCAAATTGCATCCTAGAGGCCCTCTTTTTTTTTTTCCGTTTTTCTGTTTTTTACCCGCCTCTCCCCACCCCCAACATTTTTTTTAACCAACCCAAAAAAAAAAAATAAAAAACTCCCAATGATTTTTTTTAAGGCACGAATATCTTTTTATTTTTTTTATTTATTTATTTTTTGGTTTATTGGGGTCCTTCCCCTCCCATAATGCTACATGTGGCATTGATGTGATAACTAGTGTGATATTAAGTGAGTGTTTGGCAACTGATCTAGATTATAATCTGTTACACGGCATCATTTCATTCGTCTCACTTTTTTTTAAGAAGTTAAAACGTAAAATCAAGCTGTAATTATTTACTTTTTATAAAAAAAAACCAATAAAATGATATCACGTCTCATATTATAATCTATATTATAATCTAACTTCTTGCCAAACACTTTGTAAATGATAATTGAAATAAAATACATGAATAAAGAATTTACTTGATTTAACATATTAATATCATGTTAATATATGATTTTAAGATAAAAATGATTTCCCACCAAATATTTGTGGGATTTATACCGCCAAACATTTGACAAAATATCAAGACTAGAGGTTAAGTATTACTAGTGCTAAACAATATTGCTTTATAAAGTAAGATGAGATTTTGTAAATTTTGGGATTTTTAAAGCATCTTTGAAAAGTGTTGTCTCTCCCATTATATGTGGATGTATGGATGTATGATAAAGGGTGGACATAATAATAGATAACCCGACCCGACCGACCCGTTTGGGTCGGTTTAAGAAGATGGTGGGTCGGTTTAGGTTTTGGAATCAGCAAACCGAATCGGGTTGAGTTGGGTTGCAAGTTTGGCATCCCAACCCGATGAAAACCGACCAACCCAACCCGTGTAACCCGATCTATGTGAAACCCCAAAACCTGACTTGTAAAACCTAAATCTGGAGCCCGAGAGCAGAAATAAATAAATAAATAAATAAATAAACCATCTTTAAATAATTAACACGATTTTCCCTTCCTTTTAAACAACAACATTGCAATTTTGACAATTCCATTTATCCTTACAAAGATAAACCCTAGCAACCCCAATAGTCAGCCGACGCCGCCTCTTGATCTGTCTCTGTTGTTCATTGTCAATCTTCATTTTTTGTTTCCATTCTAATCTAAATTTGTTGCTCGCTGTTTATTTCGATCTGCTTCGTTTCTGAGCCATTTTTCTACCAAGAAAAAAGTTAAAAAAAGGTAAGAAAAATAATGATTAGAGAGAGAAGAAGAAGATGGCTAATGGATGATGGCTAGGATTTCCAAATGTTTCAAGAATCTTTTTTAAATGTAGTCTCAAACTAGAGAGAATTGGAAAAGAACTAGAGAGAGAAAGAGAAAGAGTTTCACGTCTCTGTTTTTACAGATTAGGGTTAGGAAATATTTTTTTTTTTTGGTATGTTTTCAACATTTTTTGGGTTGGGTCAAAAAAAACAAAAAATAAAAAATTGGGCCACAAAATCCAAAACCCAACTCAAACCGACGCGATCATTCTCGGGTCGGGTTTCCAAACTGACCGGGTTTGGTTTGGTTTAGAATTTCCCAAATCGACCTAGCGTTGGGTCGGGTTGATTATAATTGGTCTTGTTTTTATTCATATATAGGCTATTGGGTTTGATTTTGAATTGGATTGGATTGATCTGAGAGGTCTTACACCACAATTGGTAGTAAGTTCATTAGTGCAAAATAGTTAAAAAAAAAAAAAAACGTGCAATGCACGAGAAGTTGAGAATTTTGACAAAATAAAATGTTGAGTTCTTTAGCTAAAAACCACTTTTTTTAATAGTGTTTTGAAAAATACATTACATTCTAAAAGTATTTGTGAAAATGCCTCCTTTATTTGTGAAAATGCCTCCTTGATTGCAAAAGTACCCTAACCATTGTTTATTAATTTCAATTTTTAATTCAATTAAATTTAAATATAATAACAATTATTTTATTATTAATATTATTATAATTATAATTAAGATAATATAATAATATTATTATAATTATTGTTTTTAAAAAAATTATTATAATTACTATGTAGCTGTTTTCTGACAAAACCACCGTCACATCACCATTGCCGTCGCAAAGTAAGTAAAAACTTGTAATAAAAATCTCTAAAAAACACACACATATTAAAACAGGAAAAAATCATATAAAGCACCAAAAATAATAATAAAAAAGAAAAAAAGAATAGTAATAACAACACAAAAAAAATAAAAACAAAAATTCATGTAAAAGTTAAAAGAAAAATAATGGTAACAATCATCAAAAACCAAAAAAAAAATGATATGAAATTAAAAAAGAAAAAGAATGGTAACAAACATCTCAAAGAAAAAAATTCACTAAGTCAACAAATGTTAGTGGTAACAATTGAAAAAAACACAGTAACAAATGGAAAAACAGGGTACAAAAAATTGTGGTAATACCGTCACCTTAACCACATGGTAGCAACCCCTATACATAATAAAGATTAAAGACTATTAAAAAAACCCTAAAAAAATAAAAGAAAAACATAGTAACAAAGGACAAGAAAACGGTAACAAATTAATGCCAAAAATCACTAGAAAATAAAAGTACTAAAAAAAACTATGGTAACAAGATTCGAAACATGGTAACATGATAAAAAATATGGTAACAAAAAAAGTATCATAACAAAAATATAATAACAAAAGAAATATTGTACCAAACCACCACCCGAAAAACACTAAAATCACTAAGAAAACTAAAATCACATGAAAACTCTTAGGAATGGCAATGGGGCGGGTTCGGGGCGGGTATCTCTTCCCCCGTCCCCAATTCAATCGGTTATGGGGCGGGGGAGGTTCAGGATGGGTACGAAAAAAATACGAGGGTGTGTACTTTAGAATTTTTAGAATAAATTTAGTGAATAGTGATTTGTAAAATTTATGACACTATATATATGCGAAAAATAATTGTTTAAAAAATATATGATAGAGAATGAATGTGATAAAGAATTCATTCTAATAAGTAAATATCATCCACACTCTAAATATATTCTTAAACTTCTTGTATTGATACGTATTGAACAAAGATATATGTGTATAGTAATTTTTGAGTTATATAAATTTTGTATGATCTGTTTTCCACGGTTTCTTGGTTTTCATATTCAACGTAAAATTAAATTTATATTAAAAAATTCTTCATTAATTTTTACTTTTATTAGATAAGAGCATTGTTTTATGAATGATAATTTAATTAGTTTTGTACCAAGTGAAAGAATTATACACAATAAATTGTAATTATTAGTAACATGTGTATATGAGTGAGTAGTATGTAATAAAATTGTGACTATTTAGTTCTTCAAATTATCACGGAATTTTTTTGCTAATTATTATATTCTGTGCAACGCACAAGTATACAACTAGTATAATACCTAAAAAGGGAAAAGACACTATCACGCTAGCAGCTTCCAATCGACAACCCCAACCTTGCCGCTCCCCACTCTCTAAAAAACCACAAAACTCAACTCCACCAAAGATCATCCCCTCAGGTCTCACCGTCAACAATTGATTGCGTAAATAATCTTCATCTTCGTTGATCCAATTTGCAAACTGGAAATTTCGAACCTCTTAGATTTGGCAATGGACAAATATGTAATTCCATGAAATCATTCTGCGATCACTGATCCTACATAACATAGAAATCATGTTAGTAGCACAATTATATTGTCTCCATGCCAAGACAACTTTGGAATAAGTTTCTTTTTCTCGAAGTCTGAAACACAACAGAAAGTTGGGTATCTTTGTTATCGTCTTCTAATTACAATTACTACTGCAAGTTGAACTACAAAAGTTGCGAGAAGGTTGGTCAAAACCATGAAAGCAAACGTCCAAGCCACCCAGCCTTCCAATAGAATATACCGACAAAGTTTTAATGATCAGTCAATTTTCGAAGTGGGATTCAATTTATTATATTACAAACAATCAATAATAGATTTATTACCTGATTACATCCAGATATTTGAATTACTGCAAATCCATTTGCCATCACAATCATCCATCTAGGCATTGTAAGAGACGTAACCGGCTGTTAAGGCTTGACTTCTTATGTGAAGCTAATGCCAGAAACTTAATACAATTAAAGTGTAATCTGCTTATACACCCTTGTACATGTTCTTCCTCATTGGCTTCTTCACTGTACTCTAGCAAAATATGCAGAAAAATAAAGAATATCATCAGAATATTAAAAAACTAAAATTTGTTAATGTAAGGGTGAATGAACACGTGTGCAATTCATGGGTGCGGATTAATTAACTAAAGCAAATTACTCAATATAATCAACACATCCTTTCAGCTATATAAAAAGCCACTCTTAAGGGCATGGCACATTCTAGGTGTTTGATTCTCCCCTATGAAAGAAAGTAGACAAAATAATTTAAGCATTCAGGAAGATCGGGAAAGAAGATTGTGGCATTCCAATAAACTAGCCATACATAATCTCAATCTATCATCACATGGTTCAGATTATGATACCTCTTATGTTTAGGATCAAATCACAATAATCTCAAAATAACACACTAAAGGGAGAACATGCAATAGAATTCCAAATGCTTCCACGAAAACACACAGTTGTGATTGGCAGTAGTTTCAATTTTGTATAAATCACCAAGTTGGGAACTTTACTCAATTTCAAATTCAATTGTTTGAGAGAGAGTATTGACAGCAATTATATGCTGGGAAATTTGGATCCAGTTGGTAAAGTTTATTCATTTTCGAACTCACTTGTAAATTCAAAACATAGAGAACGTTTACAATCAGATCCAAGTATTCAGGCTCCACCTAATCCCACGCGTAACTGAACTTGGTAGTCCACTAGTCCTCAACATCACATCCAAATAATAGTTAACTATGGCTACAAAAAAAATACCCACCTTGTGCATGTTTAGTCCACAGAATCGGAAACAACTAAACTATATAATGAAGATAACTTATTTTGATTTGTCTATAGTGTAATGTCCAATTCTTCATACCAAACATGCACCATTAAATGGTTTAACCTATTTGAAAATATTTTTCTATTCTAATGAAGTAAACTTTTTGCACATATTTGTGTGTCCTTTAAGTCCCCTAAGATGAAGTTGTTTATCTTAGCTTAGCTGGAGACTGTATAAAGAATCACAGAGATATTACATAATTAAATTTTTACGGAGATTGTGATGATTATAATTGGACTTGTTTCTATTCATATATATATATATATATATAATGGGGTTTGATTTTGAATTGGATTGGATTGATTTGAGAGGTCTCACACCACAGATTGGTAAGTCCGTTAGTGCAAATATAGCGCTACGTGTGGCCCGGTAGTATTGTTAGACAACGTATATTGGTTCATTAGGAGCAATTGGACCTTAAGTAGCCTTGGGTTTATGAGTAATAAGACTTGGCCCATTCTCTTTAGGGTTGGTACATTGCTCTATTTTTTCCGACTTTGCTCATTTTGAATTTGAACCGTAGTTGCTCATTTTGATAGTGACAGCTTTGGTGTCTTGACTCAACGATCCCCTCCTCTACTTGTTCCTTTTTTTCGTTTAAAGGAGAAAATTAGTCATTACTCGAATTAATAGAGTCAAACAGAAGGGAGGCCTCAATGAAGTGAGGTGCCTCGGTCCAACACATTACATCACCATCAATCTAGCAAACCTAGCAAACTCGTGAGCGGGGGCATTATCTTGGTGTCTAACAAAACTAACTACAAAGCCCCTACTACTGTACGATAAATTTTTACAATCATCTCTCAGAATGGCTCCAAGACCAACCATACCCTGCTCATGCAATATTGTTTTGAGGAGTTTCCTTCGCTTTAGCCATCAGTCAATCATACAACAGATTACATGCCGCCATCACAGTACCCCTTTGTTTATGTCAAATTAGAGACTAGAGAGAGAATGAAATTAGTTGAATGGTGGAGATTTGTACAGTATAAAAAGGCTTCACGATATATGTAGATGTAATTAGTTTAATTAACCAAATTCAAATTTTGAAAAAGTATGAGAAAATATATCTATACAAGCTTTCTCTCATGTGAGAACGAAAGAGTGGTTGTGGATTGAGTTTTAAAGACTTTGGCACGGCATTAACTTTGTGGTAGTGAGAGATTGACCTAAGCCTTAAAAGATACCACAAGCCGAAAAGTGAGCTGTTTCTTTCTCCATTTCGGTTTCTCTTTTTAGTGTATTTTCTTACCTTGTAACTAATTAACTTGTGTTACTTTTGCCCCTTCAAACAATACTTGTGTTACTTTGTATTGCAAGGTGAGTTAAACTCTACGGCGAAACATGATTTCGTAGTTAATTAACACAAACGAGTTCAAACTTTTTAAATTTTTTGGTTGTTAAATTTTTACTGGAGTGGAAGTCTTAAATAGTCTTGTATAATGAATTTTCTTTATTTACTAATTTTTTGACGGGAGTACAGTGAATTTTATTCGCACAATATCTTCTATGATTCTCCACTAAAATGCTTTTAAGCTATTTTTAATGAAGTCATTCGTGCACATGATGTAATTATTCCTTTTTTTTTTTTCATAGGCATTATCAAATTAATTAAATTTAGATATTCTCTTGGAATTTATGAGTACACAGTTTTTCACTCAGATTCAAGACCCAAGTGAATTTTATAGGATTATTATTATTATTATTATTATTATTATTATTATTATTAAAAAGAAGTAAATTTTATAGGAATAACAATGGATTATAGGCTGATTATTTTTCTTTTTCGGGCCAGACTCAAGGATCCACGATCTACGGATCGATGTTTGTGGTTACCTCGTTACGATGATCATCATCATCAATTCATCATATATATGTGTGTGTTAATGTTGTGATATTAAATCATATATGAGTTAAATAAAATATAAAGACATGTAATACATTTAAGTGGACTCGTCATTTAATGACACTTTAAAGATGGTGATTATCACTAAACCAGAAGCGATAAATAACATAGTTGCACATCGCCCTCCATTTCCAAAGGCTAATTGAGGTAGTTCATCCCAGTTGTCCAATTTGATTCCTCATCATGGGCAGCCAAAGAAGATAATTGGAAAGAAGGATGACACTAGTTACTATCACATCTCAAATCCGCAAAGCATGATTTTTTTTTATAAGTAACATACAATCGCTCACTAATAGATTGTCTCAATAGTACAATTCATTATTTGACAAACAAAATACACAAGCACCCATCGGTACATAACATTAAACACACTCTCGTAACACAATTCACACACATGGGCTCCCACATGCGAGCACGTTTTATTGGGGAAGACAACCGGCAAGCACATATATATATACATACATACACGTCAATTATGCTTACTCTCAATGTCTTTGGTCATGTCGATGAAGTAAGCCAACAGGGAAATTGGATGCGGAACATCTTCATTCAACATCTCGTACTCTAAGGTCCATGTGACGAGATCTATGTTACCTTTGGTCTCAATATGGATTGTTATAACGAAGTCTTTGTACTCTTCCATCAAATCTCCTTCAAGCATCCTAAATCTGATTAACTTTTTCTCCTCATCGATGGCTTCAATCAATTGTTTTGCTCTCTTTTTCTTTCCATCTGTCATTAACAAAACAAACCAGTTAAAAAAAAAAAAAAAAAAGTCAAATGATTGCGTCTATATTGTCTTAAAGGTTTTATATGAATCATATGATATATTCACGTTACCTCAAGAATATGTAATGTTTCTTTTGATATCCAAAAAAAAAAAAAAAAAAGAAATTGCCTTATTATATTGATTTATAATTTATGATGAGATCTGGAGGTAACTTCGTCAACTAACTCATCAGAGGAAACATAGTTACGGATTGACCGTAACACAAGGTTAAAAGAGTTACTAAATTGTAAAATCGATTGAGAAGAGTTGACCAAAATGAAAAGGAGGTGATCGACATGTTGTCCCTGATAAATATGCTCGTTTCCGCTTTAGATCTCTTATAACTCAATTAACCAAAGAATCCAAAGGAAAAAGGAAACAAAAACATGTAATCAATCATGAAATTAATGTAAACAAATCTTTGTTAACCATGACACATACATAAGAAATTAAAAAAGTTAAAGTTGAAAAGTAGCTCGTTATGCTACATACCATGAGTGTACCTCCAGCAAATCTTACTACCGACCTTTCCATATTCGCCTTCATGAAGCTCACAATCGTGAACTTTATCAGGTATTTTGTGGGATATGTGGTGTGGTGTAGTCTTGAAGAGTTCATGAAACACATCTCCTCCATGCTTGAACTCTACTTGGGCAATCAACTTACCGGTTAGACCCATTTCTCTCTTCAACACTTAATTAATGCAAATAGGTTGAGATAGAAATACTCAACCCTCCCTCATTATATAGTTGAGCTTTCTTGCCCTTGCATTCACAGTTCCCCGCTATTAGTGAGGTCACAATAATAGAGTCCTTATCGTGAATAATGAGGAAATGTCATTTTAAAAAATATAATACACGAAACGCTATGAAAATGGTATATATATACACGAAACACTATGAAAATGGTATATAAATATCATTAATCTAATTTTATAATTTCAATATGTATATATATATATATAACTCGGAAATATTCTTTTTATGTCGATCAAACAACCAAAATAACAAAATTCAACCAAATCCAACTAATATTAGCTGTTATATTATTAAAATCATTTCATCCCAAAATAATTGGCCCCTAATTAACATACATGCTTTTGTTTTCAACTTTAATTTTGGTTAGTTAAGTTGCAAGCGAAAGATGGCTTAACATTTTTTTTAATGAAAGGAGATGACACAACATTCTTGTATGTTTGTAAAGTCTACTTCGGGAGATTTCTACGAACGGCGAAAAACAATTATATATTGATGAAAACGTTAAGAAAAATTTATATATCCTTATATAGCAATAATCAACCATTAAATTGACACATATACCCTTGATTTCCCTGGTTTCCATTTAAGGAAAGTGGCTTGTATGCATCAATACGATTAGACATGTGGCTGCTTTGAAAAATGTGAATCTTCCAAGATAAGCTTCCATGCCGATATTAGAAGTGTGGCTGAGAAATTCAACTACACTTGCAAAGAAAATACTCAGCCTTGAAGGGGGAAATCTATAAACATCCTTATTCCCTATGCTTTGATAGAAAATTTCGAAAACTCATACTGAGGAAGATGGGACATCACGTACGCGACAAAGAGCTGTATTAGATTTTCGTCAGAATGGAGTTGGGGGTATTCTTGGGCATCCGTGTATAAAATCATCTGTAATTTCATCCATTCATATATCAATTGTTGCTACAGTTTGAGTTTCTTAAAAAAATATGACATTTTTGACTTTTGTTAGATGGAATTTGATTTTTGTGCAATTTTTTCTACTTGTAAAGCAATTTGTAGTTATGCGGCATAAATAAAATAATACAAGTAATCCGTCGTATGCGTATGCGGCATAAAAAATTCAAGGCGACTTTTAACCGGGGATTATAGTTAAATTTTTATTTTTTTTGTCAAAACATTATAAACTTTAATTTGTATGGGTTGTCCTTAATTTTGGAACTTATTAATTAATCAAAAAATAGGAAGCTTATTTAGGTTTTTCAAGGTCATTTCACAACGTTTGAGTTTCCAAACCATTTTTTACACAAACACTACGTTTTTAAGGATTTTCGCGCGTACTTTTACATAAAAATGATTTCCCACATGATATTTGGCAATATTATACCGCAAAATGCCTATGTGTTGGAAAATTATTTGAAATCCACACAAAGGATGGGAGATCGAGACATACTTTTACATTTTACCACTTTTGATTGTCTAATGTAAAAATTTTTTTGGGCGCATATATATACCCAAGTGAAAAAAGAAAAGAAAATAAAAAAGGTTAAATAAAAAAAGTCAAACGCATTGAATTTTACGAATGCATACATTTCTTCAAATTGCTACGGCAGATCCGCTTATGTAAATGCCAACTCAACAGCCAAAAATAGAAATGACAGAAAATGAAAAGAAGAGAATTGTGATCTCTATCATATTCATATTATTGGTGGCAAGTATTAATGCATCAATCAACTACTTATTTGATAAGAGCATATATATTGGTAGTGCTAAATTAGATTGTTAGTGAAATTGTTAGGTAACAACTCACAAAATTATCCACATTGGTGGTGTTAAGAAAGCCGTTAAAAGAATCATTTTTTGTTGGTTGTAAAATTTATTATTAACTTTAAAAATAATTTTAACGACTTTGCTTGAATTTAATGGTTTTGAAAAATACTTTTTTATTTATTTAATAAATTGTGACTAATAACTTTTGAAAATAATGGAACCCATGTAGACTTCATTAGATTTTAGTGATTTTATCTAATACATCTAAAGTAATACTTTAATAGTTGCTAAATTTAACTTGTATAAGTGACATTTAACCACAATTTAAAATGTACTTTTTGTTTTGTGGATAACTAAATTTAACATCACTAATGTGGATAATCTAGGAACATCCATATTAGTAGTATTAAAGTAGGTTGTTAGTGGAGTTATTAGTTAATAACTCAAAAAAACCTACATTAATGGTGTTAAAGTGATTGCTAAGAGTATTTAATTTAACAAGTTGTTAGTTTGTTGTTAAAGTTAATAATAAACTTAACACTTTAGGTGGTATTATTTCTTCCTTTTTTATTTTAATTAAATTGGGACTGGCCACCCTTTGACTATTGAATTGATGATTAAGGCCTTGTTTGATCCTCTTTAAATTTTCTCTTTATAAATTTACCTATCATGATTTGACTGTTGATTTGACAACTACTCAACAATCATCATACATTTCAAACTTCAATTAAATCTCCACCACTCATTTCAACTCTTTATAAATTCACTTTATAAATTGAAAACTTAAATAGCTTCAAACAAGCCCTAAATTTAAAACTCTTAGTTAGAATCATCAATGTTACACAAATTAATAGTTAAATTTAACTTGTTTAAGTGTCTTTTATTAATCACTAAAAACTCTACTTTTTGTTTATGTGAATAATTAATTTTAACACTACCAATATGGATGCTCTGCATGTCTTGAGAGTTTTTAAGTTGTCAAACTTGCTAATAAGTATGAAACGCTCACACTGGTTGGCTTATTATCATACTCCATCCGTCCCACTACGATAAACAACCACATTTTTTTACACACATTGAGAAAACATATTAATTGTAATTGAAATTGTAAACTTTTTTCTATACTTTTCCAATTTATACCTTTACACTAAATGACCATGAAATGGTTAAAATATTATTGGAAATATTCTTTTTTCTTATCGGGAGATGATATATGTAGTTATAGTTTATTGTTCTAATAATTTTTGTTAATAACAAAGTGACTTAAATAAGAGTATATTAGACAAATGAAGAAAAAAATATACATTTAATAAGGAAGTTGGACTATAATTTGAGACAAACGAAAAAAAAACAAGTCCATCTTAATTGGTCGGAGGAAGTATTGAACAAGAGTGAAAGAGAAAACAAAACTCAATGCTAGCTATGGCTTAGAGTTAGTTAATGCTACACTTAATACAATTTTGTTTCAAAAATTTTTATACAATCACACTTGACATATCATGTTTTTTCAAATTCACATCATTTGAAATCAAATCACAACCTAACAGGTAATGATGATTTTTGCAAAACATTAATGTCTACAATTTGTGTACAAGTAATTTTGTCCTTTAGCTTATTATTAAGATTTAAGAGTACGTGTTTGATTTTTGAGTTTTGCTATTTGAATAAAATAACAAATAAAAAGTTAAACAAAATTTACACATGACAGAATCTTATTTTTCAACACATCTCATTACTTTTACATTAATTGTAATCACATAGGCCACATTTCTTGAAATTGCAAAATTCACTTCAATCTCCTCATTTTGATCGGACAAGTCTGCTGAAGTAAATGCTTGCTCAACAGCCGAAAATAGGAAATGATAGAGAATGTAAACGGAAGGAAGAGATCTCTATCATATTCATATTATTGTATAAATTTGATCACCTTCAAAATGAGCGATGTGCAAGAAACCAATAGTGGTTTTTAAGAAATCAACTGCTAGATGTATGAAAGGAGAATGAAAGTATATTATTGTATATGCCAATATTAATGCATTCACGGCTCATATGAATATGATAGAGTTAGTTACATGAGTAAATGGATCATACAATAATATATAAAATTTTGAACATGTAATGTTCCTGGGTGATGGGCACATTAACATGAGTAAAAGCATGTTTGAAGAGTTTGTAAGTTGTAAAACTTGCTTATGAGTAAGAAACGCTCACACTTGTTACCTAAATTTGGACTACCGTGAATGAAAACTAAAAAAGTAAAAAACTCAATGCTAGTTCTCGCTTAAGGGTAAGTTAATACTACACTCATATAATTTTCTTACAAATTTTTTTGTACAATCATGTTTTTTCCCCAAATTCGCGTCTTTTAAAATTAAATCAAAATATAATGGTGGTGATTGATTGTGTAAAACATTTATGTACGCAATTTGTGTATAAATAGGTTTTTCATTTAGCTTATTATTATTATTATTATTATTAACAATGAATTTTACTGTTTTACCCTCCATTTTCTTGGCACTACAAGAAAAGGGAAAAAAAAAACCCTGTCTTTCTATTTAACGTTGAAAATTGAAATTAAGTATTCTGCAGGTAATTGGTTTTGATAACATTTTTGTTAATATACTAGATTAAGTGAACTCTATAATATCTCCACAGTGCGCTCTTTCACTTCTATATGCAATAGAAACTAATTGAGCAATCAAAGTGTTGTGCAATTCATCATTTCTCTATAAGTTGGCGCGCTGTGCCCGTCTTTGGTTTCAAGATCGGAAGACGTGCTTGTGGAGGCAATGAGGGTGTACGAATAGGGGCGTTACTGTCATGTTATGTACGTATTGGCTAGCATTACTCAATTTATAAATGAGTTATACTCAATTGATAAATGGTTATCAATCGGACCCTAAAAAGTTACAATCCGCCCTTTCTTTCTTTTTTTACTGCTTAACATATGCAACAATTTTGTGAAAAATGTATTAAAGAAGATTTACTGTTTTGAAAAATTGAAAACCGGAAATAATGTAAAAGTAACAAGCACAATAATTTAAACAAAAATTTTAGGGAGACATAAACAATAGACATTATTAAGTGACATTATTATGTGACACACTTGTAATGGATAATGAAAAAGTAGACATGTAATCATCACCCAATGAATATGTGTCACAGATCGGAAGAGCGTCAAAAATGTCATCTATAAATATCACTTCTACATATTTTCCTATAGTTGCTCTAATTTAAAACTCTATTAAGTATTAAGATAAGATAGCATGAGTATTATCGACAAGCTTTGCTTTCGGTTCTCATTTTTTTATTATTTTATTTTTGGTCTGTCGACGAGCTTTGCAGACAGCCAAATCTAGCCATCTCCATCAGGAAGATGTTAGCGGTGAAATATATATAAGGAAACATGCTTTAATAAAGTGTTAAGTGAGGTAGATGGATTGGGTCATGAATCACGACAGAGCTAAAATTATATAGAAATGATCTCTGCGATGGGAAGAAATATATAGAGCCCATTGCTGATGTGGAATATCACGTGTCATCTCAGATTGATGAATAATGACATGGCACTGGGGGCAGTGGCCCCCACAACAAAAATAGCTGAAATAATAAAATGGGAATATTAAATTTCCATATTTGGCCCCATACATGTTCTTTTGTATAAAGTAATATATAACACTTGGGGGTAAAGTTGTAAATTAGTTCCATGAATATTAATATGTTCCTCTTCTTTGGCCAATTTTTTGGAGCTGCTAAATGACACTGATTTTTTATGTAATATTTTATAGTTATAATTGACTTGTTATTGAGTGTTAATTATCAATAATTTCTTATGTTAATTTTTATTTTTATCGTGATTACCCACCCCTATTAGTAGAAAAATCTAGATATGCCACTATATGACAGTGTAGCATATCATCAATTCTCGCTGTGTAATGATGATTTGATATCATTATATTAAACTTAAACTGATGTGACAGTGACATTATTTTTAATATATCATTTTTAAGTTATATGCTAAAAGATTTCAATCGTCTAAGTTCAAAATTTCAAAAAAAAAAAAAGGAAAAAAAAGATTTCAATCATCAAGTATAAACGTATGACTTGATTATACAAGTGTGACCACGTGTATCATGCTCCAACGATTGACTTCACAAAAAGTTGTTAACCAAGGTGACAGAATGCAATTCTCTTTGTGATCTTGAACGAAAATAAAGCATCTTTAATAATGGCTTCTAAATTGTGTTAATTTATCACCTCTTCTAAAAAATAATGTCACAGCATTGAAAAAGTAATGTCTACTACCACACTCACTAGATGCACAGGGTTTAGTGGATATTGCATATTCAGCTCTCCTATTATTTTTAGCCTCTCTCTTTGCTTACCCTTATCTTCCAAGTTATTAGACACATGGCTTGCTGTATCTTTCACTTCACAATTATGTGCCATTGATTCAAGGAGTTTTGTTAAGAACAAGTGGTTCTTTATAAAAACCAATCTCATTATGCGATAAATGGGGATGTGACATGTGACAGTAGGAGAATATATGTTAATTTTTTATTGAACCACGTCATCTTGAAGTTGATTTCAAAACTAGCAATTAGTTTTAGAAAATTTTGACAATTGGAGAGATTTACTTTAATTATTGGATTTTCTTTCACATGTGAAAGAAGAATTCCGTTGTATACCTTTGGAGATACTCTTAGGATTGTAAAGTAGTAGAACGAAGTGCATCTTTTGTGAAAACGTTCATTGGAAGGAGGAAATGAAATCTGGGATTTTCGTATAGAAGTTCCAGATATTCATGTCTTTTTGAATTATTCATTGGGTGTCAGGAGAAAAAAAAGTAGAAGGTTTTAATAATTGTGGTTATTCTACTACATACATATATATGCCGAGAGATGATTCTCAGACTATATCTTAAATTTTGCACTTGAATACTGTAAATTTGAATTTTGATCTAGCACGGCGCACTCTTGTGACAATGATTCGTTTATATAGTCTCCATATTCTATTTAAAAGATACTAAAAGAGGTATATTAAAATATTGTATTCAATTTATAACCAATAGTGAGTTACATTATGGTTGGCATGAAGTATTCATGTGATTGGTGTGCGCGAAACCAAGGGCGTAGTCGGGGGCGACGTTGGGCCTAGGCTCCCCTTGGCCCTTTTTTACTTGTAATTTTTTTTTTTAAAAGGAAAAATTATATAAATAGTTTTGTTATACACTTTACGGCCTAATCCTGTAATGCCAGCTGATTACGCCACTTGTGCGAAACAAACCTTAATAACATGCTATATGCACTATGGTGCAACCTATCACGTGGTAGTAGCACCGATGTTAATCCATGCAAGAGGATGACAACATACCGTGAGAAGAGATGATCCGGATATAAAATTCTATTTGTAAAAAAATTTCACCAAATATTTTATAAAGCAGGATAATTCACCATCTTATCCCAATTTATTATATTATATTATCGGGTATTAGTTAATTAATTATTTATTTATTTAAAAGTAAGAAGATAAAATTACTCGTGAGTTAGGACTCAAGGATTTGCAGCACGAACACTGCTTTTGGTAATGGACCGCCACCTTCAATAACGTTTACATGAGCTCGATGGGCCGAAATTTTCTTAATGGGCCGTAGGCTGTTTACTGGTTTTTGGGCATTACTCAATGATTGATAATTGGGCAGTTCCAATGTCTTTGGTAACCATGCAAATGTTATGTAACATTATTTTATTATTATTACTAGAACATTTTTAGTTAATAAAAAAATAAAAAGTTGTAATCTGTTTGATTCTCATTATTGATATTAAATTATAATTAAAAATTATAATGATGTGAAATTAGTAGTGTAGGTTTAATGAAAGCTTGAAGTTTATGGTTATTAATGAGTAATTATCAAATCAGTGTTAAGTGAAAGTATAATGTGAATTGTAAATAGAATCAAACAAGGACAAAATTTTCAACTTTTCTAAAAAAATAACCCTATAATTTTTTGAAGTGAACATTCTTTGTGGGTTATATATGTATGATAACAATGCATAGCGAACCTGCTTGGCAAAAAGCTGAGCTTTGAAGAGAAAAAATGTTTCCATGTGCATTAATGAACTCTCGTAAAAAATTACTAAAAAAATGACGAAAATTTAAATAAAATAAAAAAATGATGAGCTATACAAGCCAAGCGAAAAACTTGATTCGGCTCACAAAATAGGCAAACCCATGGCTGAGCACAGAAAAATAACCATTTGTCCGACTAGACAAGCTTGATTTGAGCTTGGACAAGGGTCGATAAACTAACCTACACTCACCAATTTGCCAATCTTAATATCATTGTAACGTTTTATATTTTTGTATTTGTCCACTACTCATTCTACTTATACTACCATTTGTATTTGTTTTAAAATAGAAATATACCCGAGCTTTACATAGTACATTAATTACTTTGTCTACTTGTTTAAATGTTAAAGACATCAATTAACATCAAGAAATCACATAATATCTCTAACATGTCACTCACACATTTGCAGAAATGCAAATAATTATATACTATAAAATACAAATTAAAGCACCAAAGATACTACTTACTCATATATACTCCGATTTCTTATCCAATTACATTCTCAAATGTATTCAACTAATTAAAATAATAAACGAATTTAAGTAGGCGCAAAGGAAGAAAAAAGTCAAAATTGTGGCTTGAAACATTCTCCAGGCAACCATCCACGGAATCTTTTCATATCTTTGCAATAATCATAAATCATGTACTTATTTCTGACTGAATTCATCTGCTTTTGCTTTTCAGAGCTCAGTTGGGTGTGTGGGGGAGAATTCCACCACTTTTCAGGCGTGGATGCAGCACATTGCTTTATACTAACTGGCCCATCATACTGGCAAGCACTCAGCCGAAACCCGCGGAATCGGGCGACGAACGGGGCCGCGTTCCAGTCGATCTTGTCGAGCCCGCCTCTTGTCGCCCAGCTGTCCGCGTTCCAAATGCTCGAGTAAACCGTCATTGCTTGCTGGTTTGGATAAGGAATTCCGTCGCTTAGGTAGTTTTTGTATACTCTTATTGGCACGCCATCAACGTACCAGCTGAGAAAACAGAAAGAAGTTAAAATCTTGTTTCTTAAGAGCGCGAAATATATCGATCAAACAAACATTTGAAATAGTTTTGAACTCACACAATCTCAATGGGATTCCAATGTATGGTATAGTTGTGGTAATCTTCAGTTGGATCAAACCATAAGTAAAATTGCTGTTCTCTGCCTCCACCTCCTAGTGTATACACATTTGTGTGGACAGTGTAAGGTTCTCCGGACACGTTTCCGATAAACTCAAAGTCGATCTCGTCGTGCCTGCCGCTGGTCGAAGATAGCTGCCGAAATTTTGAAACAAAATATCAAGAAAGAATCGAACAGAGAAACCTTTGATCGTCAATCAAAGTCGCGGATAGGGGAATGAACTTACATAGTAAGCGGTAACTGTGCCAGCTGAATTCCCAGCTGGTAGCTTTATTTGCATCTCAATGCTTCCAAATAAAAATGATCCGTTCGACTGCATGCCCGAACCTAAAATCCAACAGTTTAAACTTTTTAGACGAGTTGGTAGACAAAACTAATTATTCAAGAAAAAACACAAAAATGCACACACCAAAGGAACAATTGACTCACCGGAATATTGATCCAAGACGAGCGTCGCATCGTCCCCGCTCTCTAGGAACACAGAGTGTTCAGTACCCCAGCTTATGTACATATCTTTCACAAAACTTCCATCAATAAAACTTGAATGAAATGTCACAGTTGAAACGCAAAGAGCCAAGAACACAACCCACAAATTATTTGTCATTTTGAGTTTGACAAAGAAGGAGTCTTGCATTGCTGATATATTTTTCTTTATATAATATAGCTATGACTAGTAATTAATGCCTTCTCGAGATGATCCCTTTATTTTGTTGGATGCAATGATTTGATTTAATAATAGTTGGAAGCAACAATTGATATACGCGGTAACGTGACATATGTATCCAAATATTGTAGCAATAAAAGACCGTTCAAATAGCTTGTCCGTCCAAATAGCTCGTATGGCAAATAACGACAGACAACCAATCCAATATTAATTAAAACATCATTTGGGAAACTACATATTTCATGAATAGGATGTTAAGAAATACGAATTGCATCTCAATTCTAATAAGATAGCTAAAATATGTAAAAGATCATGACTAGACGATATCTCACCGTAGAAGTCAAATTTATTTCTGTGTAAAGACTTGAAAAACTAATAAGTCCATCTGAGTGTCGTTTATGACCCTCTATGTTCTGTGTGGCTATATGTATACAGGCCACATAGATACAAGTAAGTATGTGTCGTGCACACATATAACAATTACATAGTATGCATATAGTCATGTGACATTATCAGGCATAATAACAACCATACGTTATTTTTATAAATAGAGATTGGCGCGACTCAAATGCCCAACATTTTCTAGGACCGTAAACAGTGTTTTTAGTGTTACGAGAATAAAAAAGTATATTTAATTAGTCAATTATATGGGTAGTTGTAACAGTATTGCTATGCACAGTTGTAATATTATGAAAATTAAATTGCCAGAAGATGTTGCCCCGCTGGAACCGCGTTGGTTAGGAGGGATATGTTAATGAGACTAATTGTAAAGAGATATAAGAATAAGAATATAATGTTAGGCATTACTGGTGACGTTGAGTACCAATTACATATCATTATATGTGTAGTTCAATTTTTCTATCAAAGTCTAGCGGTGTTATGCCGTCAAGCTCATGTGGAGGGCAAAGACGCACGCCACGTGCAAGAACCATTAGTGGGCTCAAGCTAGACTCTGACAGGAGATCAAAACCAATTATATATGGCACACTAAGTGTTAAATTAAATCGAGTTAAAAGTATACATTATTTGTTACTTATTTGATTTAACTAATCACTTAATATCATATTAACTGTTATTAAACACAAATAATGCTATATAACATTACTTGAGAAGTAAACATGCATACAGTGCATTCCCCAAGATTCCCCCACTTGATTCAAATTTTACACACAATGATTAAAGTGAGAATAGGTTATATATTCTCGTCTCGTGATTGGGATATCACACTTTTATGTTCGATCTTGGATCTAGACACTTCTAATTTTTTTTCTTTTTATTAAAATCAAAGTACTGACTATACAGGTCAGCGGGCAGAAAATTTTGAAAAACCATGTTCAAACATCCATAAATTAATAACGTTCGGATAATCGAAATCTATCAATTGAAGGATTAATTAACATATCGATAAAGATTATTTTATAGAGTTCATTTATGATTCTGACAATAATACATATATTTAACTAACTAATTATTAATTGCGTTCTACGTTACTATATATTAACATTAACAAGCAGGAAAATTATTAACAGTATCCGTTGGAATCACGAAGTTGCAGAAGATATAATAAAAGCTTTGGAGGGGGGAAAAAGTATGAAGCTATTAATGGCACTTCATATCGTATCTATTTTACAATTTTAGTATTCAACTTTGAATTGAATTCTACGTGTTTTCAATATAGTGTATATTAGTATGTGCTTATTATACGTGTATGGGCTCAATACGTGTAGATCAATCACACGTATGCACACATTTGATCATTTTGACCATGAATTTGCGAAGATTTTTGTGATTGTGCGCAACGTATATGACATTACGCACTTTTATGAATTTGCCTTTTTAGAAAACTATTTTTGATTTATTTATGAATTTGCCTACTTAATTAGATATTTTTTTTTTTAAGAAAAAGAGTATTTAAGTACATTTTAAATAAGTACGTGTTTTCTTATAATTTATCAAAATTATCAATTTATCCCACGTCTTATATCTACATTTAGACTAGAAGAAAGCACGAAAATTTGAAAACACGCATTTTCATCTAGGATTTTCATTGTGAACCAGGACCGATCTAGCTAGCATTTCATTTTACAACCTGTAAAGAGAAAAGAAAAAGGAAAAAGAAAAGCAAACTTTTTCCCCCCTCAAAGTAAAAGAAAAGAACACAATTGAACTAAAAATATATGCAAAGTAGGTTGGAAAAAAAATGAAAAATCTATAAAGTAGAATTTGATTAATTTAATAGGTAGTCGGGTCATTTCTACAGAAATTCGCTTGCTGTGATCTAGGCAAGCTATTCACTCAATCAAGTACAATAATAGTTTTAAAAATTATTATTATGGTCACTGATCTAGAATTAATTAATTCTCAATCGTCATAGTATTTGTATTTTTCTATGCTTAATCCTTAATCAAGCACAAATTTAACTTGTACTACTATAGTCGAACAATTGATGAAGGCGCCCGCCCCCTTCCTTGGTTAAATTACATTATAATTTATAAATTTACCACAAAAATAAAATAAATAATCAACATTTCTTTAATCACAAGGGGGAAAAAATGAAGAAGTAGATTAAAAATGATTCTGCAACTACTGCAATATGTTTGGGCACCCATGCATTCCATAAATTCTCAGACACAACTATTTCCAACATGTAACAAACTTCCAACGGATGGCATCTTTATCGCATACTTGACAACTGACACTCACTGATAAAAAAGTCAATTGCTTTTTCTTTCATTCGCCCATAAGGTGCCATTTACTGGTGCTAAACTTTTCAAAGATAAAATTATTTGTACATGAACATTAATATAATTTAAAGCTTGACATAGATACATGTGGTTCAAGTAATTTCTATTGCTTTAAATAATGATTTGTTGTGTAGAAATGTTGGATTTTTATTTACTCAAAATATGAGAAGGTGTTTTAGATTGATGAAGTGTTTTGTGCAAATGGTTTGTGAAAGAAGAAAATTTTTTTGTCATTTATAACTTTGCGAAAGCAAAAAGTTAATAATGTGCTACTGCATAGTTGCATGAAAATAGAGAATGTAGAATTGGCCGTTTAACATTATGCGGCGGCATGCTTTTGTACCGTGTGGCGGCACAAGTCACCCGTTCCTGTGTATTGATTTATTCTTCAGAGGCATCTTTTTGTGAAAATTTACATTCTTTCACATTTAAATTGACATCTATTCGTGAGAACACTTAGAAAGCTATATATAGATGTCAGGTTTTCAAATTTATACTCTTCCGTCCCAAAAAGATATTCATCATTTCTTTTTTTATTCGTCTCAAATTATATTCTTCTTTCCTGAGTTAATTTTTTAGTTTTCTAATATACCCTCATTTATTGTGCATAGTAATCAACAACAAAAAACAACTAAAGTGAAATATTAAATAAATTAAAGGGTATAATAGGAAATAGAATGTTAAATTTAACATTTCCAATAACATTAAATGATATTTTCTTAATCTATGTGAAAAATAAAAGGGGAATATCTTTATAGAATGAAAGGAGTATATTTTTACGCAACACATTAATAACCTACACACTGGCGGAGCTAGGTGCCATTGCAGAGTTGAGCTCAATAATACATGGCTAACCTCTTTATATAATTTTTTTTTTTTAAATTACAAGGGAGAAAAACAATTGGGCCAACTGGGAGCCCCAGGCTACGCGAGTGCCTACACAATCTAAAATTTAAGATCAAACTCAAATATATTAAGTTCATCAATTTCACAATGATTACAACTTTTGCTTGGCTTTAATTCTTAAAAGGTTTGATTAATTCTCCAAACTCGTTGCCAGTGGAAGATCCATAAGCAATTTCCAAGACAAGAAGGCCACAATGATCGCTTTAAGACTGTTTTTAAATTGTGTTCAAACCTCATTCCACGTTCCACATTAAAGTTGATTCTATGTTGATTGTTATTTGCTTTGTAATTCTCCTTTTCCTCTTATTATTATTAATTTTTTTTTTTGCGTGTTTCGGATACTATCTCTAGCTCGTATATATTTCCATATTAAAGTTGATTCTCGTATATTGCCAAGCTTAATCTGTATCGAATTACATATTATAACTATAACATTGAAAAAAGAAAAAGAAAAATCCCTGAAAAAAGATAAATCGATTAAGAGTTTGCTCTCTAGAGATTTATGTAAAGAAGATAGGAGAATGCATGATGGAGATGTAAAGAAAAATTATTGGGAAGTATGAATTTTTTTTTTTTTTTGGGAAATATGTCGTTGATATTGATTTGATAGATTGTAGTGTTAAAAATTATGTGGTTGATATTGATTTGAAAAATTGGGTAGGTAAGCATCATGCATGCCATATATATGCATGAAACGATTTTTGTTGTTATCTCTTGATTGAATATACTCTCTCCCTCCCACAAAGATATAATAGTAGGTATTTTCACACAAACTAAGATAAGTAGGTAATATGGTTGGAAAGTTTAATTTTATATATATGTTCCCTAGTTCTTATCACCCGACACTTGGAGGGTGAAAATTAGACAATTTATATGTGAAACAATTTACACGTGGGTTGTTCAATTATCACCCATCACGTGTGTGTCTGATGAAATTATCCCCCCATACATCTGGCGAACGATCAATTTTAGTATTTTTCTATTTTAGCCATTATGCATAATTAATTATTTGAAATTAATACCAATAACCAAAGTAGAATTAATATTGAAATGTTTACAATTCTTAAAAGAGTTGTGCTACATGAACAAAACCACATACAAAAAATCTAACAAAATTGACACATGACACAATTATTTTTTCAACACATCACATCACTTTTTCATCAACACTTATCATATAACCACTTGTCAATTTTGTTATATTTTTTGTATCTCTTTTTGTCCATTTAGATTTTTCCTTATTAAAATTGCCCATTATAATTATGTGAACACCTTGAATATTATCTTTTAAAGATGATTAACTCATTTCCACCTTAAAATTTGGTACTTAGGTATTTTAAGTAGTTAATTAATGAGCATAAATATGGAAATGAAAAATAAAATATAAGTCTAATATAGTAACTAAACTATCATTTTTAGACGGACGAAAATAGAATACTGAACTAACTAGACTATCATCTTTAGACGGACCAAAATAGAATACTGAACTATCTTTTTCAGACACATGGAGTATTTGATTTGTCAAGAATGAAATTTTAAACACTATTAATTTCCTCGAATATTAACTCATGGGGCCTTTGCATGCCGGAGACAGGCGCGCCGGATTCTACTACGGCGGAGGGATCGGCAATGAAGGCTGGTCTGAATTTTGCTCGCGACAGCAGAATGTTGATTGCTTATGTGGAGACAGATGAATTAACGATCATACATAGTTTAATCAAAGAGGATCCTCCAGAGATAATTACCCCATTAATTAGAAATGTATGAAGCTTGCTTGTGGGTAGCGGATGTAGTACATATTATCATATTTCTAGAAATAAGAATGAGACCGCCCACAATCTTGTTGCAGATGCTTTAACTCTAGATAGGGATTTATTTTAGACCCCTCTTCATTTCTCCATGGGTGGAGAGGAGTGCAAACTTTTGATGCGGTAAAGTATGAAATGAAAATCCCTTTCCCACAAAAAAAAAAAAAGGACACAGGATTGCTAAAATTTCATATATAGTAAAACTCATT
Source organism: Nyctanthes arbor-tristis (assembly GCA_963692815.1). NCBI lineage: Eukaryota > Viridiplantae > Streptophyta > Magnoliopsida > Lamiales > Oleaceae > Nyctanthes > Nyctanthes arbor-tristis. The sequence continues at coordinate 53,164 of CAVNYN010202078.1, forward strand.
AAGAGCATTCCATATATCCATTTGGATCAACTGCAATTTCATTTCTATTACATGCAGTGTCCATTTTATACAACCCAAACTGCATAACAACTTCATTTTGTACTGAATGTTTAAATACCAGTAATGAAGATATGTATGTATATTATTATATGCTAATAACAAAGTACTCCAGAGTCTAATTAATACTGTAAACTAAAGTGAAAGTCTGAGCTCCAAATCTACTTCTTCGCTGCCATTAAACTCCGAGTTCTGGTAACTAATTGAGCCAATCGAATCGCATAAATTTTTCGTGCTCTCTTTTTCCTTGGAGTCCTTCATGACCCAATATAATATATACATGTTCAAAGAAACATGAATCAGTACTATGTGCAATTCTGACTATAATTTCCATATTTTTTTAGTACTTTGGATACCTCGATGTTTAAGTTCAAGAGATGTCTAGTCTTTCTTGGTTGAGTTCCTAAGGTTGCATTCCGAGGTCGTGATCTGGTTTAGTTAATGTAAAATTCAATCAGTAATTTGAATTAATTGTTAGATCAAAATTATGAATATTGTCATTCATTGTACTGAACTATGAAGAAACTTTAAAAAAAATTGATCATATTTGATTACATGTATATATATACCTTGCAGCACCGACGTGTTGAGGTTCTTGAAATCTGATGTAATATGTATCTACATGATCATCCGTCAAATTTATCTCTGAAACAAGAGTCACGTTAGTTGTGAGTTTTACGAGACATAAAGATAAAAATGATATTTGACCAGCTTAAATTAATAAAATTCAATGTAAAACAAGATAATCTACTTCCTATAATCTAAAGATAAATTTGAATATATCATAATCTACTTCCTATCATCTAAACATAAATTTGAATATATCAATATAAAACAAGATATTTCTAGAGTTTTTCAACGTTTACATCAAAGTCTATGAAGGGCCAAGAGATTTTCCATATGTAATATCAAGGGCATATTCTTTAGTTTATGTAAAAATTGCAAAACCCCAGCATGAGAAGCATCAAAACCGATCAAAAAAGAAGAGATTAAATATGTAGGTCCTAAGAAATATGTGGATAAAAAGTATGTTTGACGAATTTCATATATATGTGAGACCCTAGTTTTTTCATACCATGATACCTTGGTAGTCCCGAAAAACATAAGGGAGGGACGAAGACGAAGAATAAGAGGTTTGCAGCTTCATAGCCACCGGATCCTACAATATTCAACCGATATGCTAAAACTTCATGGATCATAAAAACTCAAAACTTATAGATATATATATATATATATTGAAAAAAAAAAATTAGAAAATTAACTCCATATGTAACTTCTACCTGAGTGAAGCTGAGATCATAAGAATTATTATTACGCATACAAGCAGAATTAGAAGTGGAATCCATTTGAGTTTGCAATCTTATCTTCTCTAATTGAGCAACACCAAGGCCTCTTTGGGGCTTCTTAGGCTTATCTGAATACCCCCTTTTCACCTTCCTAATCGAGCCTCTCTCATTTCCCATCGATAAATGATTCTTTATACCAATATTCTGAAAACTGACCCCAGGTCAAAAGAAACCTCAAAGATCTAGAGGTACGGCGCTTTTGAGTAATGCTTAAATGATGAATCTTATTCATGTGTATATATTATGTTCTTGCTTGTGTAGATTGCAAACTTACCATCTCAAAAGAATATAAATTAATCATATAATTCATAATATTTTAGAAGAAAAAAGTAATATTTCGTACCACACCTTATGACATTGTGCTATTATTTTATCAATTTTGCAAAGGAATCGTCCGGTATATTTATTGTGTAATATGTTTCACGTTTTCCCCCAACATTTGACCGTGCCCTAGTCTACTAGTGCCATATTATTATTACATTAAATATTTAATATTTTAATTTGATAACGGGTTGGTTTCCCCTACCAAGACAAATAATTAGAAATAATAAATATATAAGTAAATAAATTTGGCAGAGGATTGCAATTGCTATTCTAATTTAATTAATTAACGGTCTAAATTTATTTTAATAATCTTTTTACATATATTTAATTAAACACACCAATTGAAAGATAGAATTACATAGAAATAGATCATTAATTTGTTAAATATTTTATCAAATGGGTTGGGAGGAAGATCGTAATCATTTGGTCATAATAAATAAATAAAATAAAAAGAAAAAAAGATTAGTGTCACGCGGAGAACAATAATTATCTATAACAACTTTTGATTCTTTTTTATTTATTTATTATCTTTTTTTTTTTTTTTTTGTGTGTGTGTGGGGTTGTTACAAAGGACTTTGAGTTTTATCATTTTATTTTCTCTTTCTTTTAGTTCATGATTTCAAGCCCTTTTTGCAAACTCATATGTAAACTAGTCCTTTTTTTTTAATACAATTTAAGAAACTTCAAAGAGGAGTATAGACTCAAACACATATCTCGTCATAGTAAGAGCTGCTCTTTACTACTTGAGCAATTAATTACCTTTAGTCTATATAAACCAGACTATTCAAATAGATTTATCCACTATTGTTATACTAAGTTTGTATACAATCTATTTTTTCATACAAAGAGAATAGAGGGGAGTGACACATGAGATTCAAACCGGAGAACTCTCATAAAGAGGTTGAGTCTTTAACCACTAGGCCAACTCTTGATCCCATTTGTATTCTATTCTAGTGGACAAAACATAATATTTCTGGTGCTAGCTATATATCTCACAATTCATGCAGAGCACACGCTTTCATGCCATATTTATATGCTAATAATCTACAAACCAAAGTAAGATTATCTTAAATGCTTATGTAGCCACTTGGATTAATAATATAATTATTATATCCTCATAATAGAGATTACTATTATTACTAAGAGGGTTTCCAGTCAATACACAACACAAATATATTAATTTGAATTTGAATTCTCAGATACTAGGCATCTTGATCTTGTGTTGCTTCAATGAAGAAATAATATAAATAAATAATAAATAAAAGAGTAGCAAAATTCAAATAAATCATTGCTCAATGTCATGCCTCCTAATTTTAAACTAGTTAATTAGTTAATTAATTAATTAAATGAATTGGTAGGCTAGACTCAGACAAGATCACAAAAACGAAATTCTACACGTTCGACAAATTGTACAAAACAAGACACTGAAAGACGAGAGCAATTTTGCAAAACTTATCTGTAATTAATAATAAAATGTCAATGATATAGTATTGTAATCAACCGAATATCAAATTTGTAAACAATAGCACAAAGGCTAGTTCAGAATTCATATTTCTAACATTAGCATTATGCTAATAATAAAGTGGCACGGACTACGAATTTGTATCATAAAATTGACTCAAACAACAACAATAATAATTCAATTATTATAGTGGAAAACAACCAACCTATACCTTTTTCCATTGATCAAGCTAACAGTATACAAACTCCATATATATTAGGAAATTTCTAAGGAACCAGGAAGAATGTTGTCTCTCTGTTCTCCAAGCAACAGCGGATTTTTGTGGACATGCCCCATACTACCATGGCAATGCTAAGAACGTTTTTCTTGATCTCTTCGAGGAACAAACCGCCAGAGGTCTACAGCCACGTCGACCTCTTTTTTCTTGTGAAATTTGTACAGTTGAGGCACATCAAACCGAAGCTACAGAAGGAGAATCAAGTCTAGTCTCAAGTCTCGTCTTGTGTAACAAATATTTGTATATATAATTTTCAGCAATGCTAAAACCACTGTGCTTAAAGGATACTTACAATGCAGTGCCAATGCACTAGGATAGCTACTTTGAAATGCTTAATTGGACAAGAAAACTACAATGCATACCTCACACAGAACCTCGGCACTGACAGCATTATAATCTCGCAAGGCAGTCCGTTTCACATGCTGTCATGACCAAATAGTTTTAAGCAGAGGAAAAACTTAAAATAAATCACATAACATTCAGCAATATATTCCAAAATAATCTTTGCAATGAAAACACATAAAATAGCATGAAATCAAGGTTGAGGGAATAAAGGTGAAAATCATAAGCAAGTTTCAAAATGCCTCATAGAGCATTTAGCTAAGATGCAAAAAATGGGAATAATTCCACAATGTCGTCAGATTAATATTTGAAACAGGTGGCACATAAGACCATTTTTCTCCCCTTTCCATTTTTTTTTTTGGGGGTGACGGGTCCACTTTCCATTTTCTGGTATGAATGTTTCAGGATTCTGAACCTGTCAAAGGGGGTATTAAAAGAGTACAAGTATAGAACTTCTGGCAAAGTATAGAAGTGTCTACCCAATATGATAATAGCTAGGTATCAAAAAGTACAAAAATGCCTAGTGAATAAAGGGGTAATAACATGGTATTATCCATATAAAAGGAGTTATTAATTGGTATAGGCGAAGTGATATAGTTGGAACTTGAAATGACGGGAAAAAGAGAAAGCAAGTTGTTATGTTAGAGCATCTTGAACATCTTTAAATGTAAGATGCTCTTTAAATTTGAAGAGTCAACCTGTAAAATTTTTCTCCAAGAGACTCTCCAAACTAACTATTTTATTTAGAGAGTGAGTTTGGCTCTGTAAATTTGGAGAACCAAATTCACTCTTTATAATTAAATGCACTTCAACTTTCAATGCTTCATGTGGGACCAAGTGGCAGATTTATTTATAAAAAATAGAAGATAGTGATAAATAATTAAGAGAAGCAAAAAAAGGGGTAACAAATACTTCTTGAAATAAGTAAACTAAAGAGTACAAAATAAAGAGGCTGTTACAGTGGTAAGCAAAATTTACTGTTTGAATTTTTAGATGCTCTCTAAATTACCAAAAATGCTCTTTAAATATAAAGTGACGGTTGGATATGCTCTTATAAAGGATAAATATGATGGAACAAGGGTAATCATAAGCTCTCATGGGGTAGGTTTGTAATCCAAGTCTTTTCCAGTTTGCTTCATTTATGGATGAGCTAACATGAGACAACTAACATGAGGACATCAGATCATGTGAAAATTATTTCTAAATAATAATGTTTACGCAGAAGATGTAAGAGCTTCGTAAGGTTAAGGCTCCAGGGGAACACTACAAATGTATTTGAAAGCATAATTTTTTGAAGTATTTATTTTCATTTATTGGCAAACAACTTGGAAAAAATGTAATATAGGACTAAAGAGGGTTGAAAAAAATAATAAACTAATATAGGGATTCTATTCAAAAAATAAAAAGAAGAAGAGAGCAAGTTTAATATAATTTTCTTAAACTAATAGCGATAAACAGAAGAATAACTTATATAACACTATTGATGTTTAGCACTAATGAGATGGCAACTTTAGTGTCAAAAAGGATACCGAATAGAATGCAGGGATGTGCAACTCATTAAATTCAACTTATCATGTAATGTGATTACACCGGTGTATGGTACTAGTGGTGCTACATTGCATTACTCAAATAAGAACTCTGTAAAAGCCATGAAGCTGAAGCTAGACTCATTAACAATAAACTTGTGAATGACAACACGAATTCCATGTGTGTAGACCAAAAAAAGATCTTAGTCAAACAAGTGATAAGAATAATAGATAAAACAAAATCAATATGACTTAAGGTCAATGGAAATGCTTGTTACGATTAAATCCTTCAGTAAATATAGAAAACTAAACAGGGAAAAGAGAAAAATAATAATAACAGAAATGATGACAAAAAGATTCATATAGCTAGCAGAATTTTAATTGGAACAAGGGACTAAGGTGGTGATTGTTTTTAAGGGGAATTACAGGATTGTACTAAACATTCTTTGACGTCTCAAAACCATAAGATTCATATATGGGCTCCAACGGCCCATTCAAGACTATCCTTGGCCTTACAGTTTAGTTACTGAGTCCAACTATGTCTAACTCTATAGTGAAGTAACAAACTCACAACCAAGTATAACAGGCCAAATATGTAAAAATTTAAAATTCAAATAAGGAAAAATATAACATGGGAACACAAGCTGCAGAAATATTCCCAGATCATTAGAGAATGATTTGGTTTTGAGCTATATCTACTTCTCTGAACGTATTTTGAGTCTTTTGAATTGGTTTCATGTACATTGGCATTGCAATTTTATCTGCAAAACATACTAACCTTTAATTTTTTCGTAGTTCTTGGAATTAAAAACATCATATAGACCTATGTCTAAGATGATATCTGAAAGTTTGCATATACAAATAATGCAGTGAAAACATAAGCGTTTCTACTACATCCATGGTAGAATTATACTACCAATAAGTTAAAAGTTTTGCCTTAAACTTTGCCAAATATTCAAGTCAAAGCTTTTTCATTAAAAATAATTTCTGGTTAAAAAATAACTACAAACTTACATCTCTTGTGGCGGTCTTGTGCAACGAATAAACAGCTTGAGAAGCAACCTAATACATCAAGAAATTGCAGAGAACTAAGACCTCTTTAGACAAACAATACCAAAGAATACCATTAAAAAAAAATAGTATAATTGATGCATGTACCTTCAAAGCCACAAAGAGGAAATCCATGTCAGCACCTTTCCTTCTTGTACCAAACGGAGGATTCATTACTACTGTATCAACAATTCGATCTAGGTAGAAAGAGCATTAATTAACATTTTAAACTTTTCTCTCCATCCAGTTTTACAGCTAAAATTAGACAATGGAACAACATGTTTTCTCAATATATGGAAGTAGTGCACTTGCATGTTCTTCAACATGGGAAACACTTTGTATTTCTTTTCCTCGTTTTATCTTTCTCATAATGAATTTATCACATGTGCAGAAATATAAATCATTTTTTTTCCTAATGACAACTGAAAAAAGAGCTACCTTGCCATTTTAAGTTCCGGATATCGCAGTGAACGAAGTCCATGCCTAGCTGCAAATGCAGTTCATCAAGAACCAAACATGAAAGATAATAAGAGATAAAAGATAATCATACAGGCTTCCAGAAGGAAAGCATTCAAGGTCTAATCTAAAAACATACATCGAGATCATCCGCATTTGATGATGCAATTTCAAGAGAGTCGGTATCAATATCAAGCCCGATAACATGCCTGGTCAGTCCAAAATAACCATTGATAACCCTTGGAACTCGCAAGTGAACAAATAAATATATATAATGCGAATCAAAGTTGAACAACACAAACACGTCAAGTAAGAAGAAGCATATAAGGGGAACATAAGTACTCACTCTGCCCCCAAAAGAGCAGCTGCAAGTCCTAATGTGCCACAGCCACAGCCAAAATCTGCGACCACCTTATTCTCCACATCGCCAAAAGAATTCTCTGCCTAGAATAAATATAATCAAAACCCAACAATAGAACTAAAGAAAACCGTTTCAATTTCACGTCAGAAAATCACATTTTTTTTTACTTAATAATACAAAAGTAACCATTTAGGGAAAAGGGCATCTCCAAAAAGAATCAAAAGGGAGGGAAGCGAATGGAATATATAGAGAACTACAGTGTAAAGCAATCGAGACGCAATATGGGACCCAGTTGGATATTGTTCCAGTTCAATCTGTTGCAACATCAGAATCATTCGCTTAGTACAATTACAAAGAAAGAATGAAAAGCTCGCATATAATAATAACAAACAGAGAGAAAAAAGCGTGTGCATATGTATGTGGATAGGAAAACCTTAGGGTTGTCGAATTGTTCGAGAGAACCGAGAAGACCTTCCAATTGCTTGAGCTTCATCTTCAAATGGTGGATGGACTCTGGAGGACTGGAGGAAGGAGTGTCAGAGGAGGTAGTCTACACGGGAACTTGCAATTTTTTATTTTTTAATTCTTTTTCTTTCTTGTTTATTTATTAAATTTTATTTATTTCTAACTGGTGTACTACTTTAACAACAACGAGACGAGATGAGATGAGATGTAATTAAGCGGACTAATAAGGATTCGGAGGAAGAATTAGAAGTAATTAAATTTTATTTTCCCTTTTTTATTTTCTTCTCTTTCCCTGCTTATTATGATTATCATCGTCGTCATCATCCACCTGATGAGTGGCCATTTATCTACAATGCACAATGTGGACCGGAGATGATGCGGAAGAGAAATAGAGAGGATTATTTTATTTTAATTGAAGCTGAAAAGGAAGGGAAAAAAGTAGAGGAAAAAATAGTAAGAAACGTGAAAAGAAGAGAGAGTTGGAAATAAATTAAAAAAAATAATAAAATAACAGTGAAAGATGTCTAATGGTAAAACGAGTGTGAAATGGGGATGAAAATGTGGGCTAAAAAAATGGAAAGTGATTGAAAAAAAAAAATAAAATTGAAAGAAAACAAGGAAACACATTGAACTCATCCAAAATTGTGTAAATGGACATTGTCTAAAATTTGTGAATTGGAGATGCTCTAGCATATTTGGTAGAGAAGTGGACCACTGTTCTTTTGGTTGATAAGTAACTGATTCTTGATGTCCAATGCACCACCAGTCCCTCTAGTACCTACCCATCATGACAACCGTTGGCTCGAGGCTAAAGGTTTTGTGACAAAAAGAGATCATCCAAAAGCACGTGCGAGCACGAGAAGTGATCCTGAGGCCATGCTGCATAACATTTTCTCCTCCAAAGAGGTTGCATATGAAAAGTTGACACTACCTGATACATTTTTTTTTTGGTTGGGGGTGGGGGGTGGGGAGGAAGAAAGACTACCTACTAATTACATGATATTCATATTATTATCGAAGCTATCAAGCTAGTGAGTAATACTAAGAAGCAACAATGAGGCCAGAAACAAATCTCCATTTGTCTTTGAAAATGAGCAGATGTGATACACAAATAGGAATCAGCCGAATGGCCTTATTCTTAAATCTTAATCTGCAGTTTATGCTACAAGCTTAAATATTAGAGAAATTAGATAGACTTGAGCCACATATTGTTGCACTACTCTTATTGTCACAACAGCTAAAGCTCCAGATGCACGTACAATCTACAGGCGCGATATGGATGCAGACGTTTCTGAAGCGGGTGCACTCTGCACAAGACAAAATTATCAATTAGTATATGTACAATATCTTGGGTGGTCGGGAACTGAGGCTAAGTCCTTGATTTTGCGCACAAGAAAGCAAAAAGGATCTCGTATGATCACTATAAGCTTGGACTCAAACGCATACTTCAACTTCCCTTCTTTTCAAGCAATCAAACAGAAAATTATAGTGATCGTGGAATATGTTTATCACACGCTAAAAATTACAGAGCTCCACAGGAGGAAGTCCAAAGAATTTCTGATCCTCCAGATTTGTACTTTCAGGTATAACCTTTTGCAAGTCATATGATCAAATCAAGTTAATCATCTATGATGTGACTATGCAATCACCCGTAAGTGTGCAGAGTTTCACAAATAGTTACAGTAGCATTGAAGCCTTGTAATATATTGTATCAGATTCAATTTTTCTCAATGATATTACCTCGGAGTGTGACAAGAAGCATAGATTTTAGTTCTGTTAATAACAACAATCTATTAATTCCAAGTTTGTTACCAATTGTGGAAATAAAATCTAGCGTTAACTACCAGACTGCAAACCTTGGAATCTCTTTTAAAAAATGATATCATTATCTACTACAAAGAAACTCTATGCAATATCATCTACTGATGTACAATTTTATCTGTAAGTCAATAATGTAAAATGCACATTCTTCGCCTACCACATTAGGAAGAGGAATCTATAAATGTTTATGAAAACCCAGCCAGTATTCACAAGAATTATTCACTTTAGAATATTCACATGGTGCATGTATTTATAAAATATGGCTGTGTATATCCAAATTGTAGTTTGATATTCAGCATAAAACGGTCAAGCCTCCAGCTATCCAGTTTAGAATTATTTGTGAATGACAAATGCTATCTACCACCATTCAAACAGCTGATAAACAGCTGTGACCCGTACTAAGTCTCTTTACAAATCAAAATAAAATCCATGTTGAACTTAATAATGGCAAGAGCATGCAGCGTAAGAGAGAAATTCCTTATCACATGGATGAATATTCACACACATAACAAACAGCAGATGAAACTCGAAAGAACTCACTCAAAATGCTGGTTCATAAATAGGGAAAGTTAACATTTAATAATAAGCTTTGATAAAATAGTTACCAATGGAATGCCGCTTTTTGCTCTTTCCTCCAAAAACTTTGACGGTCTATAGAACTTTCCATATTTTTCTGACCACTTCTTGAGACTTCCATATATGTGGTCAGCCCCTATGGTGTCTGCCCAGAAAACGATACCACCACTGTCACAGAAAACATTTTGGGTCAGTGATTTTTAGAAGTTGTATTTTGCAATACTCAAACGACCTTTGAAATGGTTATAATACTAAGGATACTGGGTTCCTTTAGAAATATTTACCTACGTGTATCCAGCGAATATTCAGTATAACATCGTTGATATTTCCATACACTAAGACCCTTTCAACTCTCTTTCCCTCTCTTAAATCAGTCAATCCCTTTGCGTCCCTCTCCCAGATCATATATTTTAGCCAAGTACAGTACTTATTTTTTGCTTTATGATAAAACAATATTATTTTTTCAAATACCGCATTCCATCTCGTTTTATTTGACAATTTTTATTTTGTCAGATATGAATGTCATTCAATCTTATTAGAACTTTTAGTGACTGAAAAACAATATGCTATACTTGCCAATAAAGGTTCAAGTAGATAGCATCCTCTGAAAAGGCAATCATGGAGGGGAACATAAAAAAAAAAAAAAAAAAAAAAAAAAAAAAAAAAAACCCTCTAAATCCTAATGAAGCCCCTTATCATGGAGACACTCACCGATATGAGGGGAAACTCATGCCGAGAACGGACGCAATATCAAGATCTGAAGCTCGGACTACCACACCTTCATCCAAAACATGGCATGCCTCATTTACAATGGGAAAGAGTATCATCTCAACAATCTCTTGGTCAGTGACAGATATAGGCTGCAAGGAAGTTAACGGCAGAAACATTAATAATAAGAGCTTGTTCTTGGTAGCTTTATCTAAATAGAATTTATCAAACCAATACCAATCACATATTTTTCACAAAAAACAAATTTTCACACTTCCCAATAAATTTTCTTTACATTTCCACCACACATTCTCCTATAAACGTAACTTCTCTTTATATAAATCTCCCAAGAACAATTAATAAGTCTTCACATGAATAGGAATATCATGTCAAATATCATATTGGACTCAGTTTCATTGCATACCTTCCCACCAGGCATGATATTGGTGAGCCTTCTAGACTCCTCTACTAGTGGTAGCACTGAAGGATCAGGTTTTGGCTTGCTTCCCTTCTCATAAATGTAGTATCCCTTCCCGTTATTTTTACCTGAACACAATATCATTAATATCATCTACAGATTGAGTCAACAACTTCAAAAACTAAACAAGAACATAAACTGTTAAAATAATTTACTATTACCATTTCTCCCATCTTTCAAAAGAAGTTCAAGCAATGGAGATTGGAAGGTGCGATCCGCAAAAGAAGAAGAAAATTCCTTATTTGTAGCAAGATATACTCCATATCCTGCTAGATCCTGAAGCCTGTAAACATAAATATGAGTGAACAACAGTTAATCATTCATCTCTATATGTTTCTCAGGCAGCAAAGGTTGCATATTATGAGAAATGAATTTTGACAAATGCATCACTGGTCCACTGTTGTATCTTTTGAAAGGCTCTTGATAACACATATTAAGAGCAAACCTAGATGCTGGGACAATAATAAACATCTGAAAGATTTTTTTTTTTAAAAAAAAAAAATAAATAAGAAGGAGATGGAGATTGCTTTGACCACACATTCACACATAAAGATGAACACATGTGGATGAACACAGAATACCAAAGGATAGAAGATTACTGGAATGGACCCATAGGAAGGCCAAAATTACTGATAAGCCTGTCAATCCTGAAGACATCCACTCCCATGTTAACCAAAATATGTGCACCTTGAGAGTATGGGAAGAAGGTTCTATTGACAGCAAAGCCAGTGCAATTTCCCACGACGACAGGCACTTTCTTAATGATCTTCCCAACAGTCATAAGGTCTAGAATTACTTGAGAAGAAGTCTTATTTGTACGTACAATCTCCAGGAGAGGCATTACATGAGCAGGGCTGTCAACGGCATTAATCATATTAAAACATAAATTATTCACTTTTAAAGAGAAGTTAGGTGCTGATAATTTCACAAATCTCACAAACAAAATAACTTAAGGCTTTCATAGATAAAGCTTCATGTAAGTTAGTTTGCATATTCAGTAATACAGTAAGTATACACATGCAAAATTAACAAAATGCATTTTTCTCAATCTCACCTTTAACTTTTTGCCCTTAACAGCTAAGTATTAATGTATTGTTGAGAGTAAGAAAAGAAGAAATGAACTGCACAAGAGGAAATGGGTAAAAAAAAATAAATGCAAGAAGGAAATGAGGAAAGATTTTGGTTTTCCCCACACTTGGTTGGAAGAAAAATATTGGAAGTGGATTCTTTGGATAGTTTAAAATGTGATAGATTGCTCAAAGGATCATGTCAATCTATGTTATCCAATCGTACCAATCAGGAGAATTTGACAGAAAATAGAATTGCTTTCACTATCATCAAACAAAAGAAAAAAAATTTCTGAATCCAAAACTAATAATTCCTGTTTTAGACCTAAAAACTAGGAAGGAAATGGAATACATCAGAAGAAAATCATTTCACACCACCACAAGACGAGTGATGTCTGCATAATTTTCATTCAGTATACTAACTCATAGTGATGTCTTGAGATTTCTCGTTTCCATTTCATTAGGAAAGAGAGGAGCAAATTAATAAAGACTTCCTGTCCACTAATTGATTAAGTTGATCACTAGATCTACTGGAAGAGCTGTATCATTTTGATTGATTGCTTTTGACACTGAAGACTCATGAATATGGACCCAAGAAAACGCCTAAGAACTTAGGAAGCCAGAGACTAGGTACATCAAAAGACTACCAATCTCTGGTATTTCTTGTAAAACTCCTTACTTGTTCTTAGAACAAATAGAGTATAGTTAAAATTTTGTCAATGTATTTTCTTTTTCCAGATAGCAACTTTTCAATCCATTTTCTGAATTCATGAAAAGGATCAAACCTGAAAAAATGTGCACCCACAATCCGATCTTGGGACCTGGTGTTTTCTCCAATTATGTTGAGGTCAATAGTAGATGTATTGGAAGCCAAAATACATTGCGGAGAGCATGCCTTCTCAATTTCACTAAAAAGTTTTTGTTTAAGGGGAACATTTTCGATGACGGCCTGCAACATGGAAAATAGCTGTGTCAAGAAACTCACAGGACTCGCAGAAGGCAACCAATGCTAATCATTTTTATCACCCTCAGACTGCAGATAAGATGTGGTAGCATAACCTAGGGATTTGCCAATTTTGAACACCCTTAAATAATTACCTGACACATCATAGTTTGTTAGCTAGTGTGCTGGGTATTTTGTGTTAGATTCAGGATTAGGGAGATATTTATTGGTTTAAGTAGGAATTCCTCACGTTCTTCTTGGTTTTTTGAAGACGGTGCCATCAAATTTACTCCGGAAATTTTTGCTGATTACCAAGAGAAGACAACATACAATTATCATGAAAATTCTATCCGGCTATACCAATCACATTATGCAAAGGAGATTTAGATTTATAGGAGAATTGCGTGGTGGAAATGTAAAGAAAGATTATTGGGAAGCATGAAAATTTGTTTTTTTGCAAAAAAATATTTGGTTGGTATTGCTTTGATAAATTTTTACTTTTATGTAAAGCTCCAAAAAACAAGCTCTTGATCTTTCCAATCAGACTAGCTACATTACAGTTGTTTGTTAAGAACTTGAGCATCACAATAATGAAAGATGCCTCAAAACTTCACTCTAGCAGTCAATTCTGCAATTGCAAGGCTTCGGACTGTGATGACGAAGTTTCAAACCTAGTATTATCCTAGATTCTTCAGAAACTCAGTAAAATAACTGCCAAATTAGAAAAAATATGATTCCATAGAAATTAATCAAAGTAATATGACTTGGCTTCTAACTGGAAATGCTCCAGATTTCCTATGAATCACATATTTCTTATGACAACGAATCACATATGAACCAAGAGAAAATAATTTAAGAAATAAAGCATATTTAAGCTTAACCAAAAAAGAATGTGGACTGAACTATAACTGATATATGATATGCTACATGCAAAGAAGCCAGTAACAAATGGAATATTATTTCCTAACAAACTATTTAACAAATCATTACTCTGAAATTGCTTTTTTTCAAGCCTCCTACTGTCTCCATCGAAAGATCATTTTTTGATGTATGAACAAGAAAAACAGTTACAGGCAAAAAGAAAGTTCCTACTTAACTTGGCTGAAATGAAAAAATATTTGGAATCTCCATTCATCAACAAGAAACCGTAAGTGCTAGATTAATATTAATGTTTGAAATGCTAGCTCTTCGTTACGCACCTCTATGACCATATCCAGCTCCTTAAATTCAGAGTAGTCTAAGACGCCTTTTAGCATCAACAAAGCTTTGTCTGCTTTATCTTGTGATAACTTCTTTCTTGATACCAGACTTCTAACATTCGCTGCCCAACCACACATGGAGAACACAGTTCATACAATACAATGACAAGATTAAAGATGAAAGATATCTAGGCCACTCAATCCATCCATAATTTATTATATTGTTTCATCATCAGATACTCCAGAATATACTTTTCCATGGGCAGCAAACTGAGATTTTTAAGAGAGCAATCAATATTAATATATCGACTAACCTTCTATTGACTTTATACCCTTGAGAAGATACTCGGCATTGATTTCTTTGAGAAGAACATAGATATTACTCAAAACAAGAGCTGTTGCTATGCCAGAACCCATAAGTCCTCCTCCAATCACAGCAACTTTCCTTATAGGCCTTGGTTTGAGCCCAAGATCAGTAACGTTAGGCACCTGTCATAATTGGGAATTTGAAACCTCGATCTGGGAAAGACTTATGTTTTGTTAGAGTGAAGAGAATACAAGAAAAAATAGATGGTCAAAACACTAGAAATCAGGGAAAGGTTCTTCAGTTTATATTGAACCAAAATGCTCTAGCAACAAAACTAAGGAAATATTAGTTGACCAAAATAAGATGACCTGGAAAAGAACATGCAACAACCGATGACATAAATTATGGAAAACAAATACTTTAGCCACAAATACTCTCTGCAGAATACTAGGGTTGATGTGACATGATATCTTAACAGATCAATTGCTTTGTTTTGAAACCAATCACGGCACAACAGAATAGGGTTGACACAGAGGACTGCTCTGCAAGATAAAAATAATTCTGACACCTAATTTTCAAGCAGGACACTGATGCAAAAATTGAACCATCTGCATTATAAACAACTATCACTTGACACAACTACATAAAAGATACTATGGTTATGGCAACAGCCAAAAACCCAGGTTAATTTCTAATAGTAAGTGGCACTAATAAAACTACTAATATATATGAAACGACCTTCCAGACATATTTTTCCAAAGGGTAGATAGCTTATTCAAGGTTGGATTATATAGAATTCCATAACTGTCTATCCTGATCCTTGTACTCTTAGCCGCAGTTGTGCATGATATGAAGCGCATGTTGTCGTAAAAAACTTTAATATCATAAGATCAAACACATATTGGATTTACATCAATGATCTTGCTTTCAATTGAAAATTTAGTGTTTTGGGATTACATAAAAGATATTTTTAATTGCTGAACTAGGTTTTCACCTAATTCTGACCAAAGCAGACACAGGCAAAATAAATCTCCACCCAACATTTTTCTTCACTGGCGAGCACACTTTTCAACCCTCAATATCAATGTCCAATACTTTAACACTGAAGCTCTAGTGCCAGAAGCCTACCATGCTTCCCAGTTCTGATCTCAGTGTTCAGCAGCACAGAATTTTGGGTGTTAATCAGACATAGTCATAAAGAGAATTTTTCCATCCTTCTAGAAGGTGTCCATTATCCATGCTACCAAGTGGCATATAAGCAGCCATATAAAACCAGCCATGCCCAGTAAACATTAACAAGTTCCTTAGTACATTTTCTATATAGGCCTTCACATAGGAAGATGAGTATTTATTTACCACTCGATCTTCTCTACCAGTTATTAAATTAGGGCGAGGATAAATAAAATGGTGGGTTATGCTAACGTCAACAATCTAATATAAGTGTGTAATGCTTTTCAAGGATCATTCACACCTTTGTTGTTGCTCTTTGGGCGAAAAACACGTGGACAAGACCTTTGGAAGTGTTTGATAGGACAAGCTCTTTAAATACTTTTGCTTCCTGCAAAACAATTATTACAAACAAGTACAATACTTTTAGTTTTAGAAACAAAATCAAACATTTTTATAGCATTTCATTCATCTGAAGGTACAAGTTTTGATGGACCCTGCATCTATTTACTTATCATGCATTTAGCCCCTGGTTACTTTACAACTCATTCTATCATTTGTATGATATTTTAATAGCTTCTTTGCTGTTATTAAGTGAGTTGGGGTAAGGTAATATAGGAAAGATTAATAAATGATAAATATAAGCACAGAAATAAATACGGGAAGGGAGCTTCATTCACGTTGCCATAGAGAAAAATGAGGGACGGCAGGTCTCTCCATCCAGCCATTCATGTAATTAATTCCAGTTCCAATTCAGAACTATATTCATGGATAAATCAAATATAATTTTTTGCTCATTTACCATTCCACAAATTTCAGCGCTAACCATCAAGCACAATCATTCTTTTATGGCCTCGCAAAATTAAGCTCAGGAACGGGGGCTTGTTTTTTCCTTTGAGCTAGCAATAATACCAAATATGTCCAGAAGACAAGTTTAACTGGCAGCTTTCACAAAGTTGTTAACCAAAGAATCAGTCAAATTATGCTATTCTTGTAGTCGAAATTTGAGATTTAGGGCTTCTTGTTAGCGGCTTTTATTTTCTGGAAGGAGATTTTTTGGCAATTGGAGAAGTAGAGAGAGATCCTAGGGAAATGTGAAAATAACTTTTTACAGAGAATATATTACTGGTATCGAGATTTGATTGACCAGCTTTTTAGTTGATTAGAAGTTGTGAATGATGAACCCTTAAATAGAACACTAAAGAATTTCTCAGTGAAGAAACAAGTTGAGACATATCAAATGTATCAAGTCCCGCATGAAAATTACCTTCAGAACTCCATTATATCCTCCGTGCATGACTCCTTCTTCAATCACCTCAAGGCAGATCGGAAGAGCGTTGAGGCATATTTTTATAGGTCTGATACACTTGTTGTCTTGACATCTTTAGCGTATGACGTGCTTCAGACAGGGAGCCAAGTTTGTCTGTCCTGTGAAGAGAGCGTAACCAAGGTTTGCTCCTCCCAGCTATGTCTAATGCCCATTGCCGAGATACTTTCAATAATTCTTGAGAAGGTACAATAGCATCAATGAGACCGAGATTCTTTCCTTCTTCAGACATTATAGGTCTAGATGACTGTAATTAGTCCAGAGAATAGCATTACCATTAGTGTGAAGCGAATATAAAAAGGTTGTCTACAGATGCAAATTATCCCTCTTAATAAAAGCAGATACATAAGAATCATGGTCAAAATTAATAGAAAAATTCTAGAAAGTAGATTGAACAATATGAATTCGGAGTTGGCAGCCTGACATGAAACTTGGAGCAAAGTTCAGAATCCATCTGTGTTTTTTACTCCACTATATTTTGCAAAATGACACAAATGTGCGCACGTGTTTCTATTTTAAATGTTTAATTACCATAACACAATTGACAAAGAAATGATAAAGTCAAGCACAAAAGAACCGATCATAAAGAAAGCCTGAACAAAGAGATCAGAAAGTTTAAAAAATTCTGCCAGAGTAATAAATATGTATCCCAACTTTTAGCTTCACAGCCATGTTTTTGGGAGGGAAGCTTACCAGCATCATTTCAACAGCTTTTGACAACCCAACTAGCCTTGGAAGACGTTGTGTACCTTGACAAGCAACTATGGTCAGTGCTTTACTTTTTTGAAAAGAAAAGGGAAAAAGGAATCTTCTCTGCTTCACTCCTATGAAGCGCAAGTGATTGAACATGCAAGTAGCAGTTATACCTCCAAAGCCTGGAATAATTCCAAGGGTGAGTTCTGGTAGACCAAGTAGTGCTTTTGGTACAGCAATGCGTGCATGGCATCCCTGCATGTAGTAAACAAAAACAATGGCTCAAATGAATATTCTCCATCTTAATAGGAAACCAGTTATGATGAAAAAGAACACACACCATTGTCAGTTCCAAGCCACCTCCTAGTGCAAGCCCTTCAACGGCAGCAACTATGGGCTTCTTTGCATCTAATCAAGTTAAGAAGTTGATAAGCAAATGATGCAAACACTTATAGAAATATGAGTTATGAGGAAGTACCTTCTATTAGTTTACCACGAGATCAACAGATACATCTGGTAAGATAGAAATATCTCCTGCGCATCCAAAAATAAGTCAGTTCTCAAATACATAGTTCAATTTCTAGAAACAAAACCAGACGGAACACAAAGAATAAGTTAATGTAGACCCACCATTTTTGTGTACTCCTCAAAGACATTGATGTCAAATCCACCACAAAATTTCCCACCAGCGCCTTAAATAAAGTAAATAGAAAAAGTCATATGGCACTTCCAAAGAAAAATACAAATCTTTTCCATCTAAATATGAAGTAGGGCTAGATGATCAAAATCACAAGAAGCTATGAGTCAGTAACGATTAATTATGCACCACTATATTACAGATGTAGCATAAAATGCAATCTTCAAACTAATAGCATTCTCATAATATTAGCTTAGCAGGATTGATGTCCTCAAATGCAATGATTCAAACCCTACTTGCACAGATCGGAGAGACCATGACACTCATACTAAAAGATATTTCACATTAAACCAAAAATGCAAAGTTCAGACGAACAAGAATATTCAATTAACTTAACTGTATCAAATTCTATTTTGAAAGGAAGGGGGGTGGATCCTGGCATATTCAAAACATCATTTATTAATATATCTACCAAGAAATCAAAGAAGTAATGGACTCCATTCAAGATTATCCAAGATATATATGGATCAAATAGCAGCAGGATTTCAAATTCCATAGAATTATGGAGCATGGTCATTATCAAACTCAACACCCAAAGGGATAGGTACTATAAGTAAAGTCAGTTCAGACTCAAAAGTTCTATATTTCAATATTCTACATTTACTTGAAATCTATTTATGAACCAAGAGTCCTACGTTCTCTTCCCATCTAAACCTCAAAATCATTTGAGTTCTGAAGGGAACTTTGCTAGGTTCAGGGCTGCCTAAGACATGAATATTCTTTTGGGAGATCTTATATCAGAATGAAGTCAAGAAGTATTTTTGGGATCACAGGTCACATATAGGGGGTAGATTTTGATATCAAAGGTTGGCATCACTTGCAGATAGTGTAATATTCCTACCAACCAAAGGGTATTTATTATCCTGGCTGAATCACGAAGACTCAAAGTGAAGAACTTGGAGGAAGATTTTGTCCAATTCTTCTAAGATTAATTCCAATGGTGTAGCTGATTTCATTATTTAGGCCAAACAATGTAAACTAGTAGAGAAAAATCCTAGTTCTTGCTTTTTATGTTCGGCTTGAAATCAAGTAGATTTGTGTTCTTAATGCATTACTCATGTTCGAATTTCAAATTGAGTCCTTTTGTTATACTCTTATTGATGTTTTTATTGCATTTGATGCTAATTATAAATGATTTTATAGATTTTTATTGAATTAGAGAGATGACAATTCAAATTAGCAGAAGTAATAAAAGTTGTGAACTTGATTAATGTATTGACATATACTCAAGTAATTTGTCAATCACCCACTGATTGAATTCCAAGAAAATCTATCCAAATTCTTGTTATTGGATGCATTGAATTAAATTTATTCAAACTCATATAAAGATATAGAGAACTGACCTAATTAGATAGAATTGTTTTCAACAAAAGGGAGGTAAAATAAATATATCAATGAAATCTGGTTGTTAGCATAAACTAATAGTTGCAAAGACATGTTTGCAAAACCAGATTAATCATTTACGGTAAAATGGTAAGTCATAACATCTTCTGATCACAGATCATATAAATTTAAAAAAATCTCATTTTTGCACAACAACTATGTATTTAATTTTCGTTCATAGTTTAAAGCAAAAACACAACTCATCAAACTGAATATTAGTCAAATGCGACTACTATCAATTAAACATAATATAAGTAGTTATCCTCAATAACTATAGTTCTGACTCGTTAGGCTGACTTTACTACTTGTTGCGATATTGTGCACTTCCAACTAAGTTTCTGTACATCAGTAATGCACTAAGATGGTCTAATTTCCTTTCATGTAAACCACTCATTGAATTAACCATCAGATGCCCTTCATAAAGTACCATCCAGTGCTGCCTAACTATCATCCAGCTCTATTCTGTAGGTCCAATTTTTGAATGAAATTATGAAATATAATAAGGAGCTTTTAATGTCAAAATCAGAAAGTTAAATTCTACATCCAGCACTGTAACATGACAAATTTACCACAACGAATGCAAGTTATGTATCTTCATTGAACATTAAAACATCTTTTTATATTTCTTTATTCCCGATAAATTTTCATGTATATGAAAAATGAAAAACTTGCACATCTAACAAATCAGTACTATGGAGACTAAACTGACATGGGGCTTGGTTCATCAAAAATGAAATTGGTTAAACACCTATCAACCTTCTATTTCTATTTCTATCTAGCATGTGGAAATTTGTGGGTTACATATGGGTCGTTGAAATATATGGATGTGATTTATCTGACCAATTTCTGTTTTGAAACAGAAATAGAAGGTTAAGCAGGATTAAGTTATGCAAGGCTATTTTAAACACAGAATTTTTAGTCCATTGTTTGCTAAAACACTAAACTAGTTAGCTCAAACTTTCACTCTTCATTATACATTTCCTATCTTGGAAGAAGAATCAATTAAGGAACTAAAATTTAATCAAGCTGAGCAAAGATAACAGGAAAAATTAATTTCAATCAAAGAAAAAGAAAATCTTAGAGAAATACCCGTAAGAACAACCGCCTTTACATCATCCCTTGTCATCGCCTCTGTAAACTTCTGGCTTAATCCATCAATAACTACAAATGGAAACCAAAATAATAAAAAAATACCAACAGTCAGTGAAATACTTGAATACATGCATATAAACGCAAAAGTTGTCTGTCTCTTATAATTTGACAAATTAAAATCTGAATCATTTTAACCACATATGCACTACCGACCACATCCACATATAGTAATGTAACTTGACCTTCTACTCATATTCCATAGAACCCACAAAAAGAATGAATGATAGTGCATTTATAAAAACTCTTACGAGAAGTTATGCAACATGAAAAGTGGCGGGAGTATGTTTTCCTACACATCAGAAGATCAACTTTTTCTAAGTCTGCCGCGTGGTTGTTTGTACACAATTTTGCATAAGATGTTTGTCCAACTAGAATTTTCCCAAAATAATGTAAGACAAGCATCTCTGTAGTTCTTGTAAGCTCATCGCGCTATATAAGAATGGATAACATAATAAACAAGTTTAACTCATCTTATTATTATTCAGGAGCTTACTTGGAATGGCGAGAGCATTGACAGGAGGATTACAAATAGTGATGACTGCAACGGCGTCGTTCCCCACCTCCATGATCACTCTGGCATTCGCCATTTCTACTTTTAATTCAAGGATTTCAGAGCTTGAATTTTGTCAAATTGAAAGGCTTCGAGTTGGTGGGTAGATATAGAGTGGGGGACAGTGGAGAGTGTGATTGGTCGAAAGCCCATTTTCTAAGCCAAACAGGCCCCAATTATAACATCATCTCCAAAAGGCGTACACGTGGCAAAAAATATATATATATTGACATTACATATTTTCCAACTTAACAAGTTACCTATTGTAAAATGACAAATTATTATTAGGTATTTTGAAAGGAAAAAGAAATGAAAAGAAAAGTTTAGTGATTAGATAAATTAATGTATGATATTATAATAGATGTTATTCTCTCTACTAATGTCAAAGATTTAATGTATCAAATAAGTATCTTTTTGACTAATTATCACATTATCTCAGGACTATCACACTATATTAGAGATACTCTAAGGGAGCCAGCCTACAAATAAAAAATCATTATATGTATATGGTTAATTTGAGTATTTTATATTTATGATTAGTAGTGGGATTTATATCATGAACTAGAAAAACTGGTGTGGAAAGGGGGAAATGAAATGGAAAAGAACAAAAAGGGTTTGCCTCGTGGGTCGTTCCCCCTAGTAGGTCACTCGACCCACGAGTTCCTCGTGCACTCAGCGAGTCAGCGCCCCCACCATTTACCATCAGTGGATGTGCCATTACCACAAGTGCACTCTTTCCTTTGTTGTAGGTAAGAGAGATACACAAACGAGGTGGAGTAGAGAATAGAAAATTTCTTGTATTAGTATATTACCGGTTCTTCACTTTTAAATTGAGCAATTATAGGGGATATGAAAATAGAACATTATTAGGTAATATTTTCATATGACACACATTTATTGGGTAATGATTATATAGTTACTTTTTCATCATCCAATAGAAGTGTATCACATAAGAATTCACCTAAAAATGTCTCATTTTCATGCTCTCTTAGAATTTCTCTTTTAAATTACATTATCGGAGGGTGACGTGTTGTGTCTTTTCGTCTCGTAACAATAGTGTTAGAAAATTTTGTTAGAAAATTTTTTTAACGGAGAAAAGATATGTGGCAATAGAAATTACGGCTAAAACTATAAGGAAACTAGCATGTGGTATTTGAAAACTTTCACCATTTCTTTTTTTTTTTTTTTTTAAAGCTATTTCTCACTTTCGTTCCAAATTTACATTCATAGAGACGCTCGTAGAGCCCAAATTTTGGAAGTTTCTTTCTGGTCACTACATTTTAGGACATGTGGACCTTATTGGCTTCATTTCAGAAGATTTTATTCAATTTATTTATTTATTTATTTGAGTTGGTTGTTAAAATTTTCTTTCAGCCAGCTCATCGGCACCCTCATCAATAACTCACGATTCATTGGACAATCTATTATATTCAGCATATAATAATTATTAGAATGTGTCTAAAACTTTGACTTGTGCTTAATCATTTAGCTAAGAGTTAAGAGCTTGTTTTCCTATCAGCTTTATATAATGGGTGCTACATTTATAAGAAAAGGCGTATTCAGAATGTAAAGAAAAATTATTTAGAAGTGTGAAAATTTGTTGTTTATAAAAAAAACATGTGACTAAAATTAATTTAAAAATTTTTTTTACTTTAAAAAAAAAACTTCAAAAAATTTCATCTCAAGACCATCACGGGTGAAGATTAAACGTTTTCACAGGGGTACATACAAATGTTTCTGGGTCCAACAATAGCATTTTCAATTGCGTGTGACGCAAGTATACTTGGTGTAGGAAGCTGCCAGGAGTCAACCGTCAAAGTCCTTTTTTTCTGTTTAAACACAGGTGATCAAAGTCATCATTTTCCAAAGTTGATTGTTTGCAAATGGTTGTCAAGTTTGATGGGGCATGCCGCATGCGTGAAACTCATTGTCACCTGATTGATTGGTAATAGATTTCACATCACTTTTGGCAGGGTGTACAAATTTTGCAAGAGTCGCGTAATTTAGAGCTTGTTTGATGCTCTTTTTTTTAAATTGGGAGAATTTATAATGAAAAGAGAGGGAGAATCTATATTGAGAATGTAAAAAGGTATAAAATATGTAGTTGTAATTAAATAGTATTCAAATCAAATGTCAAATCAGTAGTAGATAAAATTATAAATTGATAAAGAAAATAAAAATAAAGAGCATCAAACAAGCTCTTACATGTATGTAAATAAAAATTATGACAAAAGAGAATTTAAATTATCTTATTATTCTTATCAATTTAAGGGCTTGTTTGAAACTATTTAAATTTTCAATTTATAAAGTGAATTTATAGAGAGTTAAAATGAGTTGTGGAGATTTAATTGAAGTTTGAAATGTATGGTGATTGTTGAATAGTTGTCAAATCAACAGTCAAATCATAGTATGTTAATTTATAAAGAGAAAATTTAAAGAGGATCAAACAAGGCCTAAGAGGGGTTTAAAGTCATTTCAAGAATAATAAAGTAATTTAAATCCTTTTTTTGTCATCACTTTTGTTCACATGTGTGTTCAGATAGATTACTCATTTTGTAAATATTATATGTACAAATAACAATAGTCTCGATGTTTCATTAGACTGGCGTGGAATTAGGCCGTTAGTTGCTTATTTAACATGAGATGACTGAGAACTCATATGTGGGTGGGCTTCTAATTAATAATATCTCATCATATAAGTATTTGACGGCATAAATTCGATCACCGTATCTCTAGTGACATACAAATAGCACTCCTCTTATTAAAAACACTATTCATGACCCAACACTCTTTTTTTCGTTTCCTTTTTTTCCTCGATCTATCTGTTTCATTTATGCAACCAACCTCGGAGAATAATAGCCATAAATAATATTAGCCTTTATTACTATTCAACGTAAATTGATAATTGCCTTGTTCAAATAAATTGAAAAATTCCCAATCTTATGTGGTCTGATAACATTTTAGTTGGCTTCCCAAATCTTTAATTAAGGGTTTGACTCCCCTACCCTTACAATCTCATTGTAATATTTAAAAAAAAAAAAAGACACTGAATTGATAATTATTTGTAGTATTTTTTGTGTTAGAAATAAAATTGGGATAGGTAAGAAGTGCTTGTCACATCACATTATATGACACGCAAATGCAACCAAAAGTAGTTTTGTTTTTAAGTATTTAGAATTCTCAAACTCAACCCCTATGATTTAAAAAGGTAATTTTCGCTCTAAGTCCCTAACCTTTCAAATTTGTATTAATTTTATCCTCATTCTTATTGAGGACGGAAGGTTTTATCAAGGACGTAATGCGGCAATAAATAAAAGGTTAGAGGTCTTATATGTGCAAATAAATGGTAAGGACAAAATTATATAAAAATTGAAAGGTTGATGACGTATAATAAAAATAAAGAATTAAGGGTATAATAATCATATTGATAGAGGATAATATTAAAAATTGAAAGGTCGGGGACGAAACGTGACGTTGGGGACATAATACGATAATAAATGAAATATTTAGGGCTTAGTAGGCTCAAAAAAAGGAACGTGGACAAAATTGATAAAATTTGAAAGGTTAGGAACCTAGAGTGAAAATTACCCTATTTAAAATGGATATATATTATGACACAAAGAGTATACTTAGGAAAAAAGTACTTATGGTAGTTTATGGGTAGGGGCTAAGGATGCATAACGAGCCGCTCAGCATGCGGCTCGGCCCCTAAAAAGCTCGAGCCCAGTCTGATCACCCATATCAAACTGGTTTAAGCTCGGGCCGAGACTTAAAATTGTAGTAAGGCTTGAGTCGAGCCGGCCTGCTAAGTTTATTTGGCTTGTGCGGGCCAGCTTGTATTTAAGGGCTCAACAAGGCTCGTAGAGGATAAATGACTTTTTATATTAAATTTTTTAGTGTTTTATTAACAAAATGAAAAATAAAGTTAATGAGTCCGAGCTCAAATTTTTTTGGGTGAGCTGAGCTCGGGGTGAGCTTTTTTTTGGCTCGAGACAAAAAAGCTCGAGCTGGTACTAAGTCGAGATTTTAAGCTTGTGAGCCACTTTGGCTCAATTCGTTTACATCTCTATTTATGGGTGTATTATTATGTAGATTCTTTATTGTGTGGATTCTTCTAACAAAGTGATAAAGGATTATTGATTTGTTTTCCGTTTCATGTTTTTTTGATGAAGCTGCTAACGAGGATTGCAAGAGTGAAAGAATGAAAATGAAAAGATAAGTATGAAATGAGGACAAATGGTTTAATATGAAATGTTGAGTATTGACAAACATAAAAAGAAAAATATTGATTTGCTTTGCCAAATACGCTGGGTGGAGCTTATTGGAGCACTGAAATATAGAAAATTTTCCCCTTTAAAGATTGAAGTGTTGTGTGTGTATAAAACACTCATGAACGGAAGAATTGGAGGCTGTAGCTTGCCTTTGAAAATCAAGAATATATGAAAATTTTCAATTACTACACACTAAAATTTGAAAGGATGAATTATAGATATCGTCCAAAGCCTTTCAAGTAATTATAGATTAAGTCTCCAACATTTAAATTTCCTTTTGTACATTCCTAACTTTCAGTGAAATCTCATTTTTTGTCCATATTGACAGAAAACGTGGATTTCATCTGTTAATGGCAGGGTTTTTTTTTTGGAAAATTATAAAAAACATATATTTTAATTTAAAAAATAAAAAAAAAAATTTGGGGGACCCCCTCTAAAGAGACTGTCAGAAATAGCAGCAAGTCCCCCCTTCAAAGAGGCTGGCTGCCATATCTGGCAGTACATAGGGAGAGTCCAAAAAGACTACTGAAAATGGCATCCAGGATGCCATTTCTGACTGTCTCTTTGGGGGGTCCCCTTCAAATTTTTTTTTGAAATTAAAATATATATTTTTTATATTTTTTTCAAAAATGCCCCGGCCATTAACGGACGAAATCCACATAGACAAAAAATGGGATTTCACTAAAGGTTAAGGAAGTAGAAGAGGAAAATTAAAGGTTGAGGACGTAATCCAAAATTATTTGAAAGGTTGGAGATATTAGGTGTAATTAACCCAATTTGAAACTAGTAAGATAGCCGGCTTGAAATTGGGAAAAGAAAGGGAAATTTAAAAGGGAAATGATATAAAATCAAATGTCACATATTGAGGGTCAATATGGCCCGATGTTAACCATATGGCATGTTTAGATACATGATGTGTAAGCGTCTGACACTATTAATAGTGCCAGGCCTCTAATTTTATATCATTTCCTGAATTTTAAATGGGTATTTGTATTTTGGAAGGTTGACAAGGCTGCAGTTGAGGATCAAACCAGTGTTCTAAAATGCGCACTTAGAAGGCGCTACGCGGCACCTCCCCACTTCGCTTAAGCTATAAACGGGGAAAAAACAGTCAACTAAAATTGTTGACCGCCTAGGCGCGCTTAATAACCCTTCAACTTCAAACTTTTCTTCTTTTTTTTTTTTTGGTTTTGTTAACAATATTTTCTTTGAGCAAATGTTAATGATAATATTTTCAAATTGAAGGAAAAGCTCAAATACCAAATTGAAGGAAAAGCTCAAATACCAAAATAATTATTAACTTGTCTTAAAGTCCACAAAAGTTCATTTCCACAATCACATGAAAAAAGGCCCACCATATTTATAAAGCTACAACCATGTTATTTTTTGTAAAACTTTCAATGTGAGACAATGACAAAGCTAGAGAAATACCACTAAGTTTCTTTAGACTTCTTAAAAAATCATTATTATTATGTTATTATTTTAGTAATAGTCAAGAACAATTTTGTTAATACATAATGTTACCAATATTTGTAACATTGTAAGGATTTTTTTAAGAAAAATTGTTCGGATTTATAATATGTTTATTTAAGTTATATGCTAATATTATATATACATATATACACACATGGAGAATGTGTGTTCATGCATCTTCTCATTTATTTAATTAAGTGGTTTTCTTATTGACAAAAAGTGTGAACTGAGTTTTTTTGCATATCTTTTAAGCAGTAAATGTTGAAGTGTTAAACTGTTATTTATTTTTGATGATTATATCATTTTTGTAATACTTAATCTCTATAAATGTATAATAAAATAGAAATTATCGCTCTTTTACTTTTCAAAAATTTGAAAATTGTATCTTAAAATAAATA
This sequence comes from Nyctanthes arbor-tristis, assembly GCA_963692815.1. NCBI lineage: Eukaryota > Viridiplantae > Streptophyta > Magnoliopsida > Lamiales > Oleaceae > Nyctanthes > Nyctanthes arbor-tristis. The sequence continues at coordinate 81,040 of CAVNYN010202078.1, forward strand.
AAATTATAAAGTAGATATAACAACATTTATGATTTTACATTATTTTCCAATTTAGAGTACACATTTCAATTTCTTAATAACTTTAGATTGATTAAAAATTAAAAAAATAAAAAATAAAAACGATTTTTAACGCTTAAGCGTTGCCTAGGCGCGCTTAAGCTCCCAATGCTTGAAGCTCAAAGTCTACGCTTTTCTGCGTTTTACGCTTTTTAAAACACTGAATCAAACCCAAGTTGCAAGAGAGAAGAGCAAAGAGAGAAGGATGTTTTCTAAAGAAATAGGGCCGGATCTCTATTTGTTTGAATAGCTGGATCAAAGAGCAAAGAGAGAAGGATGTTTTCTAAAGAAATAGGGCCGGATCTCTATTTGTTTGAATAGCCGGATCAAAGCGAGAACGGGATATGAAAAAGTGTTTTTTTTTTAATTCATAAAATAATTACGTAAAGTACTTTTTCTGATTTAGTTTATTTTATTTTATTTATGTTTCCCATAACACGCAAATCATGTTTCACCTGTTAATTTTTATAATTATTTTTGTTTCCCATAACACGCAAAGATGTTTCCGAAGACTCAAATAATGCACCAATTTTTTATTAATATTTACCTTTCTTATGTCACTTGCTAATTGTTACTTTGTTACTGGATTAGAGAACAAACTATTACTAATTGCACATCACTTGGAAAAATTAAACATACTTTTTTGAAACCTCAAAAACATAAAAGTTAGCAGTTCTAGAGAGATATGAAAATGTGACATTAAAAAGTGACATTCTCATATGACACACATTTATTGTGTGATGATCACATGATTACTTTTTTATCTTCCAATATAAGTGTACCACATATATATAATGTCACTTATTCATGTCTTATTTTCATGTCTCACTAGAATTTTTGTTTAACATATAATATACTTACAAAAGTAAACCAAACAAAAAATAAAAAATAATATTCAAAAATTTATTTTTACTGAACAGAAATTTATGAGCATACCAAACAAAATTCTTAACTCCACCAATCCGTTTTTTTTTTCCGTGCCCATATTATTGGTGGAGCCTATAACGACCTAACAAAGGTGTTATCACATGATTTGAATCATCGAGATTTTAGGTGGTCTATTTGGTATATTTTATGGTGATCTATTAGACACTATTTATGAAGTCTAATATATTATGTGATAAGTGTCCATTGGTCACATGGGAAGATGATGACCTCATTTCCCCTCAATGTGTCAAATAGACACTTGACACGTAATAAATTGGACTCCATAAATAGTGTTCAATGGACACTATAAAAAAACTGGGTCTATTCATCGTTGTTTCCCATAAATCTTAGGGCCAGTTTGGCAATCATCTGCGTCCTTGTTGTAATAACTCAGGGTTAAAAATTATGTCCGCCAGCAAAGTTTAAATGTGTGCATATGCAAAATTAAGTTTGTTAAGCTCGATACATTGGCGTGTAAGTTACGTTTTTTACATAACTTATCTCATCAACCAGTGAAATACTACAGAACGATGTGCCAACTTCGATGCATGCACAAATTTAATTTTAACTAAAACTATAATTAGAACTAATTATAATTAGTCACCAAATGATCCTATTAGACATTATTTGGTTACTTGTTTGATTTTTTGAATTGATGACACCATTGCTGTGCCTTTGAGGTTAGGAAAATGTTATTTGTGCGTACATGTCTATAAAATTCTTTTACAAAATGGAGTGGTTTTACATTTTACCTTTTATACTATGTGATTGGAAGAAAATAATATAACGTAAAAAGGTGAATTTATCTTACTCTGTAATAGATTTTATTATAAACACCTACATAAAAATAGCGTGACTCTTGGCGGTGGGTTTTGTGAAGTAATAGGAAACAGTTTGGAGCAAACTTTGAGAAATGGTAAAAACAAGTTGCATCTCCTTTTTAACGGCAATCAATGTGGGTTGTATACTTGTATTCTCTCTTTATGTAGGATTGTTAACAAATTGAGATGGGTTGATTTGCAAGTCTAAGATATTGGCTTGGAACAAATTGAGATGGGTTGATTTGCAAGTCTAAGATATTGGCTTGGTCTTAGTTCGATCTTTGTTTAGTCCGAGACGAAAAAAAGCTTAGGCCAAATTTCAACTCAAAGCATGTCAAAAGAAATTAGGCTTGGGTTGAGCTTTAACTCGAGCTCTTTCTGAGCCAATTCGCAAGCCTTCTTTTCTTTATAAAGAAAAAATTGGAGAGAGATAATAAGTCGGTAGACACCAAAAGCAAGTTGCAGGCCTATTTGTTTATACGGGCCATTCATGGCCAGCAAAATAAGCTGGCATGGCGATCCAAATGGGCCAACCCCACTCGAGACTTGTCCCATTTGTGGGCTTAGCCGGGGCTTTAGACTATAGAATAAGGGCCCAAAGTAGGAAAATTCGAGCTTTTCATAGGATACCGCACATGTAGGAATGGTAATGGGGTGGAGAATAGTCCCTCCGGCTCGAATGACCATCTTTGAATTGGGGATTGTAAATTGTAATGGATCGTCGGCTACATAAATTTTGTAGAATCCATAATTACAAAAGTCCAATTTAATCTCTTTTCTTTGTTCTGAGAGCAATTTCTTTTCTCTATCTAGTTGGTTTGTATTGGACTTTATTATTATTCCATAACATATATGGGCTGATAAGTTAGACATGCTTTCGGGACTATAATTACCACAAAAACCTTAATTTGCTATTTGTTTTTGTATTCCTCTTGATTTCTTCGGAAGCAGTTGCCCATACAGATCTTCCAAGGTTCGTAGATTCTTCATCTTCAACTTCTTTTAATCTTTTCCTTTTATTAATCTTCAGTGGAAACAGCATTCTTGTCTGATTTCAGATTGAAGTGAGATCACCCCTCAAAAACCCAGAAAATGTCTGGCATTAGAGGCATGTCTGTCCCATTGAATTAATAGTCGAGATATTGAGTCGATCATCATTTAAACAGTTGCTAAGATTTAGATGCGTCTGTAAGGCATGGTATTGCATGATTCAGGATCCTAACTTCATTGTCATGCACATGCAACGGGCTCCATGTACTTCCTTCTAGTTACCGCGTTAACCATGATGGAGAAGATGCAAATTTTAGTATCTTAAAACAAGGTCAAGGACTAATATTGGAGCATAGCAGTTTGACAAAAGCATATCGACTTAAGAACTTAGCGACCGGACAAATGCTCGATTTGCCTAGTCCTCGAGACGAAAGAGCTAAGTGTACAAAGATATGTTATGTTCCAGCAACTAATAATCACATAAAGGTGGTTTATAAGCAATATTCTAGTAAAAAATTCAGAAAGCATACAAGTACTGGTTTATGATGTTCTTAGAGTTGATGTTAATTTTACGACTGAGTTTACATGGAAATCTATGGAATCCCCTTCCCTTTGTAAGTCTGAAAGTGGTTGGCCTAAGACTACTCTTCTAAAGACGTTATTATATAGCGTTAAGCTAGGATTAACAGGTGATTCTGACTCTGGTATAGATTGCCTAGATTTGGAAAATGACCGGATTCTAAACACGATTAACATCCCTCATGATTTCTTTTCCGCTCGATGATATGGAAAGGGAAGCTGGCTATTGCAAATATAGAACAAGATGAGAAGCTGAATGTTTGGGTTCTAGAGGACCCCAAAAAGCCTAAATGGTCTCTTACCAAGATTGTTATACCTAATTTGACATTCATGAATCCAAGACCGTCAAGTGAGACCATCGTTACCTATGCAATCATAGACAACCAGGTTTGGGTGTATAGTCGCTGAAATGACCATAGTTTCGATGTCTTCAGTATTGACATGGAATCTAAGGAAGTTAAGTACGGGAAATGGTCTGAAGAATCAGCTGACACCTTGTACAATTATCAACTGAGCTTGATCCCTTCCAAAAGAATGGCTATAGAATACAAAGTCGAAAATAGTCAGCCTGTAGGGCGAATGGCAAAAGAATACAACGTCAAAAAGCGTGAGCAACGGCTTTGACAATTCTGCAACATGGTGTTCATTTTCCTTGTGCTTATTTCTTCCTTCCTTCTTTTGGAGTTCATTTCTTTTTTTCCTTTTGCTCATTTATTTGTTACTTGGTTCTGTCTATTTCTCAAGACTCTGAAATGCCTGCTTAGATTCAGAACATGGATTCAATTCAATCTCCATCTACTTGACTTGATCCGCAGTACAGTTGGCATTATTATTTATTAATATATCATTTGAGTACGAGGAAAACACATAGTAAAATCAATCTCAGAGGTAAAAGTGTCAAAACAATAGCCGGAAATACTTGAGTGGATGCACTGTCCTCCATGCCAATGCAAAAAAAGTTTTCATAAATTATAGGCTTATCATAGAAAAAGCCTTTATGGGAATACTCTATTCTAGTATAAGACATCTCGGATAATCAGTTCTCGTCTCTTGAGTTGCCTTCATAAACATTTTAAGATTACCATTTTACTAGTTACATTGAAGTGCTAATTTATCTAGCTGAAAGGAACTGGCTTAGTACCCATTTCTTGTTTCAAAATTACACAAACAACAGTATATCCAAAAAAATGGGATATTGACATTTTAACGTGCAAATAACAATAAACACAAAAGGAGCTTTTTACCTCTAGTGAACATTCATGACTATCAACAAACATATCCTAGAACCCTGCAGACATCAGAAAAAGACTGAGCTACAAATGAACAAAATTTGCGAGTATGTCACGCGTGCAAGATGACTTTTCGAAAATAAAAATTCGAGAACTAATACAAACCTCTGTGCCATTCAAATTGCCATTTTATATAGCAAATGTCTTTGGTCTGCTACTGGAGATGGTGGTCGAGGTGGCGCAAAATAAACCGCTCTCAAGTTGCGCTCTTCAACAATGTGTCCTTCGGCAACTTCAACGATAATTTCTTTGGCAATATGGTAGTAAATTTGGGAAAGCTAGAATGAGAATGAGTGACAATCCTTGTACAAACTGGCAACTCTGATCTCTAGCAGTTCTATGCTCTTTGATGGTTAATTTTGTAAGATCATGGATGAAGCTTCAATTATGTCCTAGGGCTGAAATACAGTGTTTCATAATGAAAAATTTCTACTACTTGTCCTTTTGCAAAAAAAAAAAAAAAAAAAAGGAAGGTGCGTTTTATTAATATTAAAAACACGGTATGCAAATTGTAAATATACTACACACTACACAATGATTGTATTTCGTAAACTTCCCATAGTGGATAATTATTGCAGTTATTAAAGCAATTTTTCAAAGGTAAGTTGGACAATTCTCTCAAGTGGAATCTCCCACAACCAGTACCCATGAAGATGATAGATTAGAGACTTAGTGTATGTTTGATTCAATTTATGGTAGTTGACTTATAAAGAGAAATTATAAAAAAGTGAAATGAGTGGTGTAAATTTAATACATGTTTGAAATTTGTGGTTATAAATGAGTAATTGTCAAATCAGTAGTTAAATCAGTGATACACGACGCTCTTCCGATCTTTTTGATAAAAAGGATCAAACAAAGGCTTAAATGTCAATATCAATAGATTGGGGACCCATTCGGTACTAAGTTAACAGATCGGGTACTAATCAGCCAAACGTAGAGCTTTATTGTAAAACCCTCCGATTCTGGGCTTCCTTTGCTCTCTGGTTTGCAGCCTCTTCCTCCAAATGGCTTCTTCAAGAGTGCTCTTCAGGTTATCCTCTAGATTAAAAGTTATAAACAAGAGTTCCTCAATCTCAGCTCGCGCATCTCTCCTCAAAACCGCATCGGAATCCCCCGTGAATAAGCGATTCTCTCGCGTCTCAAGGTAAACAAAATACTTGCAAAATCTGCATTGCGCGTACACTCACGCACATCTCTTTCGTCCATATTTTTTTATTAATTTATGCTTTTTAATGCATTTTAGATGTGGATTTTAGGTTACCTGTGGAATTGAGTTGCTTAGAGACGATGATTCCGTTGCACAGTGCAATAGCATCGGCTCGTTTGAGGTCAAGCTTGTCGATTGAGTCCCAGAAATGGGGTTTAGTTCCTCAAGGTTTGCTTTAGTTGAATGCTTATTTATTAAATCTAGTTTCTTTCAGTTTCTATTATACTTCTCATATCATATTCTGAACTTACACTCAAAAGATTTATATCACTGCGTTGGATATGATCAGCTCGTTTCAAATGCTTTTTTGTATTGCTGGTTTGAATCTAAAGAATGGCTATTTGTTATGTTGCGCTAACTTTGCATTGGGCCGAACTTTGTACTTTTAATTTACATTTGGTACATCATGGCTGGACCAGATAAAAATTTAATACTATAAAACTTGGGTATCGGTAGCTTCCAATGTGAAACACCCTTTCACTATGTGTTTATGTACCTGTTTCGCCATCAAGGAATAAATATGGACTAATATTAACATTGGCCAACAAATATGGAAGCAACAAACTTTTTCATCTAGTTTTCCATTAATAGCTTCAAGTAATTGAAGGATGTGATGTTTCCAAATGTGATTGTTGCTCCATGTTTAATCTGAACTACAATTCACCTTTTTTTGTGGTTTTGACTAAGAAGATCACTCACCTCTTTGCTTTACTCAATAAATGAACAAGGCTACTTAGAGTTCAAGGTCAAGTGCAGCTTTGTGTTGATGCTCTATGAAGCTTTAAGGCATGTATATATAGTGGCCTCTCTTACCCTGCTCCAGAGTTGGGAGCAAGGATGTCCTCTCCACTCATATAATTCCTGAAGAAGCCAGTCTAGTAGGACTTTTTGGACATGACTTTCTTTTCTTCTACTTTTTGCTGTTATTAATGAGAAAACATATGAAAAGGTAAATAGAACCTGTCCCTTTCATGGTCACATTCCTCAGATTTTCTATGAAGGTTTCTAGGACTAGCCAAAATTCTGTTAAATTGTTGTGGTGCGCCAACTAGTCAAGGAGTTTGCACCCAGTGCATCCTCCTTTGTGGAACATAACCTTTTAAAAAAATCTTACATATCATTCTTATTTTGATCTTTTAAAAAGATCTACCTATAATAAATGTTTTTAATTATTCTGGAGCCAGTTCAACTGGGATAAGTCGACAACTGATTTAGGACAAGGGAGCTTGTTTATCAGATCTCAAGACGTATAGGAGGTCACTTTGATGGGGACAATGAGAGTATGTACATGTGAGTGTCTCTTGTGCATACCACACTAGAGGACTTATTATAATGAGACAGGATGAATGATGGATTTTAATTTGAGGTTGAAATGTGTGATTGTAAATTTGTAATTGAGTAGCTATCAAAATGATGATAGATAAAATTATAACAGGAGATTGAAAATGAGAATCAAATCCCACCTTAAAGTAAAAGATGGCCATCTTGGTAACCCAAAAAATGTCCTCTCGGTCACTGAATATGACACCATTCACCTAAAAATTTGTTAATATTCCTTTATCTTGGATCCATTTGTAAATTTCCCAATGAACCAAAGCACTTGTCAAACTTAAGATGCCATATAGTCAATAGGCTCCACCGTCACTTAGACTGGTGGTGCTACATAGCATTGCTTGATAGAATGACGCTTATGGATGCGGTGGTCTGTGGTTTTGATTCATCCAAATTCAGACAACAACCAATTCAAGTAAGTTCCAGGCAGGTTGCTGCATCATGCTTGAAGTATAACCTACTGCAATATAACATATTGCAGGATGCTTCCAGTATCAGGAGGAAAAAAAAAATAATAATAATAAAAGAAGCAATTTGAAGCAATGTGCATCGACAATGAGAGATTTCATATAACTGCGTGATAGTTTCATGCTTGATCTCACTTAACCGTCACACTATAAGTGCAGTTAACAAATTGGTTATGTGTGATATGTGTTTACTTCAAATTGTATTACTAATGCAGTAATGATAAATGTTCAAACTTTGCAGGCATCTCTATGCCTTTATGACAGAATCTTACCTTCCTGTCCTTGTGGGGTTCATTTCTGATAGATAGGAATGTAGGTCACTCCATCACAGTTCGCTTTGCTTACTTCCAAAGCTCCAAAATTTCAAATGTTTTTGCAAACTTGTAATAACATGTGGCTGAACGGAGGTTTCATATTTATCTTGTTATTCTGCAAGTTGCAGCATTTGTCTTTTATTCTACATTTTTGTAATATGTACTTTTCTCAAAGAGGTTGAATGATCTCCATGTCTTGAGAGAGACAAGGTAGAAATTTTGTGGCATGCCAAATTGTTGCTGCAAAATGCTGTTTATCATTGGAAATCTGTTGCTCAGCTAATAAGTTGTTATACTGGCAGCCTATTTGGCTCTTAGGTTCACATCGGCACTAACTAATGCATGGTATGGGCTCCGTCCAGTGAGAATGTGGTGTTGTGGCTAAGAATTTTCGATTTTCCATCGATTCTATAATGTCTTCGGAAATAATTTGAATGGCAAGTTAGAGTAACCTGTTGTTGCCTCACCGCCCCACCTCAATCTGGGCATTTTTTGTATAAAATAAAGTAATCCCGATCTAGTACCAGATATGTATCACCATATGGTGTTATATCATTTTCAAAAATAAAGGCCTAAATGAGCAAATGGATGGGATGATTCTGGTATCTGGGGATCTCTTCAATTTTTTGTTCTCTCCATTTTATGCCTTTGCTTGTGTTGAGTCCTGCAAATCAACTCGAGGCTGGTGTGCCCAGGAAATCTAATACTTTGAGATATATATATTTTCTGGTATATAGAAACAATGATTTTTGAGTATTATTTGTAGATACTCCAAAATTATGGTTAGTGGTATTGCACCTTTGAAATTTGAGAGTGATTAAAAACCAATTGGCCGAAATAATTTTTCTTAAAATCTTTCTTAAAATCTTTCTTTATGGGGCGTAGTCAAGTTAAGGCAGAGAGTGGGGCAAGCAACTAGGTGAGGTATTTTTTGGCTTGTAGTGCGTAGGCTGTATGGTTAGGTCAAAGCAGAGGCGCAAGTCCCACTAATGAATAATGTCATTATACTACTGTGTGAGGGTACTGATGAAAAATCATAATCGAGATCAAAATCGCATCGAGAACTTCGTTGGCTGCAAAACGATTGTCGTCTCGCCTCCCTGGGATCATCATTAATAGTGGCAAAGCTATTGGTTAAATTTGGCTCTTCGAGCTATCTGAAAAGCATATATTACGAACATGAAATGGACATTGTATGTAAAAGTTATAATTGTTTTTTTTAAAATTGAAAGAAAAAAAGGAAAAGGAAAGGGAAAAAAGAGGTAATTTGACGGAATTAGAAAGTGAGAATGGTGGAAAACGATTTTGGAATGTATAAGACATAGATTTCGGATGTTCTTCGTCTAGTCTTTACCGCCATTTACCTTCAACTCTTTCAAAGAGAAGCAAAACGGTGACACCATGACAAAGGGCAATTGCAGATTTGCAGCCTCACCCTCGAACAAGGAGGGTAATTTGGTCATTTGAAGTCGTAAATAATACGAAAAATTCCTACATTGATAGAGAGCTTCTGTAACGGCCACAAATGGCCTTATCCTTCAATTCTCTGCACCAACATACTCAATTCCAACTCTCCATTGTCACTCACTGGAAGCACTCTTCTACTACAAACCCCTTTAAATTTCCCTTTTCATTTGATACACTTACCTTTTTGCCAACAAAGCACAAGTTCAACCCAAGATTTTCACCAGTTAACGCACAAAAAGTATCTACACATTTGGAAGCCAGTAGTTCATCTAATGATACAGGCTTTCCACTCCCAAGAACCACACTTGGTTATGGTTATAGCGATGAAAATGGTTCTGTTTCTTCGCCTACTTCTGTTAGCAAAAGGGTTGGCAGAAATATTGAGAAAAAAATTGTTTCGTCTGGAGATGAACCTGTGACGAGGAGGGTCAAACTTAGGGATAGACATGCAAAGAATGGAACAAATTCTAATAACAGGAGAGAAATTAGGTCTGGAGATAAGAAATTAGCAAGAAAAACTGGTGGAACTGTTGGTAAAGTGGATGGGAAGAAGACGGGGGAAAGATTCAAGAAAGGCAAAAGCAGTACGGAGGAAATGGGTAGGACAGAGAAGGGTTCTAGGAAAACCAAAGTGGAGACACCGGAAGCCACGCTGAGAGTTGGGTTGGATATGTGCTCGAAAAAGGGGGATATAATGGGGGCAATTAGGTTGTATGAGTTGTCAAGGAAGGAAGGAATTAAGATCTCCCAGTACCATTATGCTGTTTTGTTGTATCTTTGTTCATCTGCTGCCACTGGGGTTGTCCAGCCAGCAAAAAGTGGGAGTGGTAGCCGGAGTTTGGGTGCGGTGGACCTATCGAAGGAGGATTCTAGTGTGGGGTATGAAGCTTTGGGTGAAACTGGGGGAATGGCTGAAAGGACTTCTGATGGGTTTCAATTCGAAAGTGTTAATGGTTTTCATTTTGAAGTAGCATTAGGTGATTCAAGTAAGAGTTCAGATGTACAAAAAGATGCAGAGTATTCCTCAAATGGGTCTATGCAGCTTTATCCTGAAACTTTGGATGGATTAGTTCAACTGATGAAAAAGAATGCTGTTGTCTCCTCTAATTTTACAGACAATAGAGATGAACAAACAGGCTATGAAATTCAAGTGAGAGAGGATGTGAAGAGACTGGCACTCAAGAAGGGGTTTGAATCCACGAGGAGATGCGCAAGGAAAAGGTTCCGATGAATGAAGCGACATTTACTTCTGTGGCCAGAATGGCCATGTCTTTGGGAGACGGTGACATGGCAGTTGATATGGTCAAGCAAATGAAGGAAATTGGGATAAATCCTAGACTGCGATCATATGGCCCTGCTCTAGCTGTTTTCTGCAGCAAAGGAGATGTTGAAAAGGCATTTATGGTTGAAAAGCACATGTTGGACCATGGTGTCTATCCAGAAGAGCCTGAACTGGAGGCACTTCTGAAAGTAAGTATAGAAGCTGGAAAGAGTGACAAGGTCTACTATTTGATGCATAAACTTAGAACAAGTGTTAGGCAGGTCTCACCAGCTACGGCAGATTTGATTGAGAGCTGGTTTAAGAGCAAGGTAGCTACACGAGTTGGTAAAAGAAAATAGAGGATCGATCATTGAAGCGATCAAGAATGGTGGAAGCGGCTGGCATGGGCAGGGTTGGTTAGGTAAACGAAAGTGGAGGGTCTCCCGCACAGTTGTTGGATCAGATGGTTTATGCAGATGTTGTGGAGAAAAATTAGTCACTATTGACCTTGATCCTGTTGAAACAGAAAATTTTGCCAAATCAGTAGCAGCTATAGCTTCACAGAGAGAGAAACACTCAAGCTTACCAAAAA
>CAVNYN010202079.1:0-26508 GCA_963692815.1 Nyctanthes arbor-tristis
CATGTGGGGAGTTTAGGGTTGGAAATTGTGAGACATGCAACTCTATCAATTCTTTTTCTCAGAAGGTTCACTGGTCAAGAGGCCCACAAGGGACACTTCAAATATTCCCCAGAAAGGGTGACTTTTGGGCTCTGTACAGAAATTGGTCATCTGATTGGAATGAGCACACACCTGATGAAGTTGTACACAAGTATGACATGGTGATGGTGCTCAATGACTACAATGAGCAACAGGGTGTTTCTGTTGTCCCCCTAATGAAGGTGGTTGGTTTTAAGACAGTGTTTCGTCCAAATTTGGACTTGGCAAAGGTCAAGAGGATACCTAAAGAAGAAATGTTCCGTTTTTCCCATCTGGTCCCACACCACTTGCTTACAGGCCAAGAAGCTCAAAATGCTCCAACGGGTTTGCTGGAGCTAGACCCAGCAGCTATTCCATTGGAACTTCTTCAAGTTTTAACTGAAACTAATAACTGATGTCGAAAGAAGATGGGGAGAAATGCTAAGGATGGACAGTATATCAGGTAGGTGTGGAGGATTCTGTAGATGCTGAGGCTACAGTGCTTACTGGTTAACAATCCCAATCAAGATTTTTGGTTGTCAAATTGAATATATAGATGGAAAGTTAGAACTTAGAAGCATGGACAAGTGAATGGGATGTATGAATCCTTTTTTGGTTCTCCTGCGGAAGAAAAGCTTAGAACTTTTGTTCAGAAGCAGCATCAAGGTTGGATGGTACTAAGCACGTCATTGAAGAAGAAATGAGAGCTAAAAACCTTGTTAATAGTGTGTCTTGTCTAGTTTAATATTGCACTCTCTTTTAAGTGTGCTAAAAGTTGTAACTCGTGTCATCATTTTGCAAATGCCTAAATATTCTCTTTAACATATATTTTCAAAGGTGCATCTTGAATAATTCCATACGTTTTTTTCCCTCCTCCTGCTTGTGTGGTGAATCAGCGCTTGGACAGCCAGCTTGCGAGACATTTTGACACCCCGTACTAAATTTTGTTTTAGAATTGAAGAAGGCTTGAACATTGCTATATGTCCAAATCAAATATCAAATGAGATTTTTTTGAGATTTAAGGAGCTGAAAACTTGGTCGACTTTTATATGCAGCCATTGTCCGTATGCTTAGTTGCAAAGAAGAGGAGGGCCACAACCAGGCATGATTTTTGGCTATTAAAATTACTAAGAAGTGAAATGGACCAAGATTTCTGGCAGCGGAAAGCGTCATTAAGCAAAGAGAGAGGCAATGGACCAAATCTAGGTGGTCGACTTTGGACACCGCCCTCTGTGTTCATATTTTTGCCAAAGGTGCCAAGAAATTGGTAGACGACCCGCGGTTAGTCCATATCTGAACTTGGTGTATTGACTCTGTTATGAAGTGAGATAATATCGTTGATATGGGGTAATCTATTCCCAATTTACACATTTTTTTTCGTCCTAATACAATGAGGGAGATAGGGGAGGGGAGGGGAGGGAAAGTAGGGGAGCAATGGTGTGTTTAAACTCGGAACTCTAATTCAGAACTTGAACATCCTACCACTGCAGTATAATTCGAATAACAATAATTTATAGTTAATAAAGTACTCACAATAATTAGATGAAATAAACATGGAAAATTTTTTGATAGCATCATACATGAGTAGATATGAGACCAATTGCTTAGGTAGAAAATAGATATTCTTCAATGAGACAATCATATTTCATTTTGAAATAGCCGTACACCAAACATTTAACTTATGGTCATATTGTATGAAATTGAAGTGTAATAGTCGAGTTGAGTAGATCATAAGAGTTGGCAAAAACTAGCTGTCGCAATGACTCAACCGATCAATTTAGTCACAGTTGCACATGCTTCCTTCATTTTCCACACGAAGGGCATACTAGTATGGCGTACCTCTTTACTTTACACTCTAGTTATTAAAAGAGTTACATTGCATTTATTTTTCTAATAAAGTGATGATTTTGTTAGAAAATCAATGTGTTAAAAGGTCTTCTAACCAGTTGATCATCTCCATCATAACGCTTTGACTATTTTTATCCATATCAAAATATATCTGTTTTAATTAATAAGAAGATACTAATTGATAACCATTTTCTTATACATATTAATGAAGAATGCGATCACCATTTTTAAAGAAAAGGAAAAAAGAATCAAATAGATGTGGAGAATTTGACGGTATTGTCCAACGTCAATTACCGTTAACACTGTATTGTCCATGATGTACATATCATTGTTTGCAACAAATATAATTATTATTCATATATATATATATATATAATCAATGGAAATAATAATACAAGGAAAGCGATATCAGATTTTTAAATTAATGAATTGCCAATGAAATTTCATATATATATATATATATATAATCACTGGAAATAATACAAGGAAAGCGAGATCAGATTTTTAAATTAATTAATTGCTAATGAAATTTCACCCTTAATTACCCGACCCACGTATAATCCCCTAAACCCTTCCCTTCCTCGACCTGCTCTTATAAATTCCAGCAGCCCCCTTCACTTCATTCCCCTTTCTCTCTTTTTCCCACTCTCTGTAAGCTTATTTATTCTCTCTCAGAATTTGAGCTCGCCGGTGAAGATAGTGCTCGTTTCCGTCGTCGTATTTTCTTCGTTGTAAGTGGTCTTTCTTTCTCCTGCCTTTAACTTCTATGTGCAGATAACACACACTGATATTCTTCTCTGTTAATGTGCTGCCTGCAAATCAGTTCTCTGTTTTTCTTTTTGGTTAGATTTTCGTGAAATATTAGGCGAAATCCATGCACGCGAGAATTGAATAATATTCCGGTGGTGAATTGCCGATTTTAGTAGCTAACGGCTCTCTCCGACTACGGGAAAGTTATCAGCGGCCGGCGCCGGCGGGGATTATATTATCCCGGGGATTTTGTTTTTGGAGTAATTGCGATCGGTCCGTTACGAACCGAAAAACGGTTGGCGTCCGTTTTTTTTCCTTCCCCAAAAGGGGCAAATGAGGGTGCACCGTCACCACGCGATTTAGGTACGTGGGGAGAGCTAGTAACCCATTTGGAGGCAAAAGTAGAACACGCGCCTCTTTCGGTTACTTTTGCTTTGGTGCAAGTAGTGACGTGTGGTCTATTCCACCGCACACGTGTGTATTGGGTCCGATTCTATTGAAGTCCGTATTGACCCTAGGCCCACATAGATATTCCTTGGGTAGCGTTTGGCATATCACAGAAACTGCCACTCCTCTTATTTTCACCTTCTTCTAGTTTTGATTCTAGCTTTTACTATATTCTTAGCATTTAAAACCTACAATAAGCTATAGCAACCGCGTCCACCCGTGTTCACAAATCATTTCTATTTAAAAATAAAATTTTGTCAAACAAATCACATCCATATAGACCATATATTTGATAAGACTTAGTTTTACTACACAAATCTCGATCTCTCAAATAAAAACATTGTGAATACTACTTGCAATAAATTTTTCTACACTATAGAGAATTTATCAGTGGCCTGCAATTGAAGGGTTGTTTGCTATTACTTATAGCACCGTATACTAATTTAATAACAACATAATTTAGCAGTAGCACGTAATTGAGAGATCTATGGCATTTATTCGTTATGATATCACATATCAAAATTGTTTTCTAGAAAAGTAATTTGAATTTTCTTATATTTGTTTTTTCTCAGCTTTTGATTAATCATTTTTCCCCAATTTTAGCCTTATCAAATCAATGTATAATTTTCAACTAGTCAAAAAATACTCTAGACCCAAGTTCCATTATTCAAGATCCACCGTCCTTTAACAACTCAGTCAATCATGTAATGTCCAGATATCGATCTGCCCTTCAAAAAGTAGTATTCAATTGTCTTGGTCAATAGCACATTCATTACCTACCCAATCTACCATAATCAACGTGGAAATTCAATCAGGATACAGCTATTTGTACTTTCCAAACATTAGAGAGTTATTAGAATAGTACTTAGTTTCTTTCTGATATTGTAGTTCAAGGTAGTTTTTGGAACATGGACATTTCGTCCGATTTTATTTGTCTCGTCCGATTTTATATGTCATTTCTAGAAAACCCATTGTTTTCGTTATTATACTGTAAACTATGTGTCATGTCATGTTCCTAATAATAATTGGTCCTACCTTTCTCCAAAGTCTCACCAGTCTATTGACACATAATTTCTTTTGTGTTTCACTTGTTGGTCATTAAATAATTTTATTTCCCTAGTCTTTTTCTTTAAGTTCACACATAGGTTGGACAAGTCAATTCAACTAGACTACATATAATGTATATTTTAGTCACTTCCTTTCTGATTATTTTAATGTTGGCTCCCTAAGATACACGTTGTTTGCTTATACGTGGAAGTAAGCTAGGGTTTCACCACTGTTAGTTTCATGTGATCAAGAAGAAAAGTTGGTATGGTATGACATCGGAAGACGCGTGTGGGAAAGTGTCTCTTTTATGTCATAGGGTCCTTGTAATTAATGGTTTTAAAAGTTGGTATGGTATGGCATGTGTTTATGCATGTTTTACTGTTCTCTTTTATGTCGTAGGGTCTTTGTAATTAATGGTTTTCCTGTTCGATACAATAATAAGGGAGCTAATTAAACAAGTTTTCTTGACTAGAACTTATAACTAATCTAATTATGTGTATATGATCGTTGCTTGCTTTAAAATCAGTGTTCTTTGCAATTCTTTTTAGAAATTAAAGCTGACAAGTTTCTTATAATTCATGGCAGGTACAGTTCTTTCATAATTAGGATTATTCATTCATTAAAAATCATGTGCCAATATCAACAATTTGTTTCTTTTTGGTACCTAAAAAGCACATGTATTTACGCCCCCTTTCTTTTTGTTTACTTTTCCTCTGTGCAAAACCTACACAAATTTCCTTTTTCATCGAAATTTTCTGAAATTTAAAAGGCTTTTGCACAAATTTATAGGTTGATTGATTGAGTTCTTGATTGATTTATGAGTCATAGTCCACTGAAGGTTCAACAATGTGTACATAATTTTAAAATCGTATTCCCATGAAGGTTCAAGCATGTGTACGTATGTACCTCCCACTTTTGATATGGAACACCCATATTTTGTGTACTAAATTTATTCTGCAATGAATTTGAGGTTAACGTTGTTCATTTACGCTGTCCATGTACAATTCAACTTGGGAATTTGATTTTAAGAATCCTATTTTTTCTCCTTCAGATTCTTGGTTTCTTTTTCAAATAAATTTTATTTTTGGTATATATTCATCCTCATACTTGTCTATGGATGCATACACTCATAAGTAGCACGCACACACACATGAATATCATACATGAAATATATTAGGCAAAAACAGTTGGCAGCCGTTGGATTTGTGCAGTTGGTAGTTGCCGATAGAAACCAACTTGCTTAAACAAAACCAATTTTTAATGAATCTCAGTCCAAAATAGTTGAGAATAATGTCTAATTAATGGCCGCGCATGTGTTATGTGACATTCACTTTTGATTAAGACCCAAGCCTAATGACAAATTTGGGCTGACTCATTAAACCCATTTTTTATGTAAAAGCATTGAAAAAATAATAAATATTCCCCCACCTTTTGATCTTATTTCCTTGTCTCTTTTGTTATCAAATCTTATTTTTTTAAAGTAACATTACTTTTTACAACGTTTACGTGCTTTAATTAATCTGTACTAATTACTTAATTGTCTTCCGAAACCAGTAATTGAAAAAGACTATCTAGTATTTATTATCTTGATTATTTTCTATTATGTCCTTTTCAAAAATTAATTTAGTTATGGTAAATATGATTAGACTTGTTAATTTCCTCTCAAGTATGCTTATTTACCCAAGACTCTTAAATATGATGATAATGATGTGGTAACTATTTATTCAAGATTAATCATTTTTCTGTTGTTTTTTAACTATAATTATGTGGTTAATATTGAGATTAGAAGCACAATGAGAATAAATGGCCAGCATCAGATTTTCACTGAAAAAATTAAAGAGAAGGAAAAGAAGGTACAGACGACAATAGGATTTTTCATGTTCAGATGTACATGGACATGGGACCCACGTGTTTTCATAAGAAATTAAAGAATAGAAAAAGAAAAGGCAACTTATGTGGCCGCGACAATGACTATCATCAACTAATCTGCAGTCTCATTCCTCTGTACATATGATTCTTTGTTATCTTTTGTCCTTTTTCCCTTTTATGTAGTTAGTTGTTCCTTTCATCATTTTTGCTATTTTGTCTTCGTAACATTGTTAATCCATTGACATCTAATGGATCACATAAACTTTATACGTTGATTAGATGTTACAAATTTTTTTATTCTTTGTCGTATCTTATCATGCAATATATGAGACGTGGCAACAGTAAACCGAGCAGCTGGGAAACAACCATGTAGATAATATTTTTCTTGGCTTTTCTTTTACTTTAGAGCCAAAAAAAAATTTTTTGTTTAAAAGGTAACTTAATTAGTTTCTGTTTTTAAATATAAAAAATGAAATCCTAACGTAGTCATTGTCTCTTTCTTTTACAGATAATGGTGAGGGAAAATATCATGTGGCTGTATCAGGCAATTGGCCTTCAAAAATGGCTTTCTAAGTCTCAAATTACTGAGCCATTCTCTGGACAAACACAAGATATTGAGCCAATCCTTGGTGCACCATTTACTGAGGATGAAAAGTACACTTCATGGCTGGTAAGTTTTTAAATAAATTTCTTCTGATATAAATAAGTTACTTATTTGATAACTCAAGTTATTTGATCTCTCATTTTTTACTTTGTTACCCTTTTTTACAGGTGGAACACCCTTGTGCACTAGCTTCATTTCATCAGATTATGAGCCTTGCAGAAGGGAAGCAAATTGTCGTGTTTTTAGACTATGATGGGACACTTTCACCAATTGTGAATGACCCAAACCGTGCTTTCATGTCTGATCCGGTAAATTTGTCTTTAATTATTTATCACGAGCTCACGCCAAGTTTATTATTTATTCTGATAAAAAGGTTTGTCATTTGTGAATATGCAGATGCGCTCTGCTGTACATGAAGTGGCCAGGAAATTTCCAACAGCCATTATAACTGGTAGAAGCCGTGACAAGGTAACCAATCAGTAATACATCTCATTACAAATTATTTACTGTCTTATAATCCACCTTAAATGTTTTTCTCTTGTCTTACATTACCTGTTTGCTCTTTAATTGTTCAGGTGTATGAATTTGTAAAGTTAGACGTTGTTTATTATGCTGGGAGCCACGGGTTGGATATAATGGGGCCTCCATTGCAAGTGAAATCTTATCAAGACAAGTATCAGACAAATGCTCAAGATGAACAGGTCAGTTTTCTCTGTTTGGATTCTTAAAACATTTCTGATGTACCTCCCACAAAAGAGTAACTAATTTTATGCACAGTCAAGCAAGATCTAACCTACAACACATACACATATTATTGTCCTGAAACAATAATGTTACACCAAAAAAGTTAGATCCTAGTCATCTGTGAGTGCTATCGTGGATAAGCCATTGATTCATTATAACGATTTCTCAGGGTAAAGAATTCACTATCTTCCAACCTGCTCAGGAGTATCTGCCAGCTATTACAAAGGTTACTATTCTTTTTTTGTTTTCTTTTAGCTCTTCATACAATTGATGTGGTAGTATTCACTAGAAAGATTTGGCACATAAGAATTTTTCACGCTCAAAAAAAAAAAAAAAAATGCATAAGCATTTTTCTTTCCTTTAATCAGTCATCTCCTTTTTAAGGTTTTTGAATAAAAAATAAAACTTTTCATGTGACAGATGTTAAAGGAGTTGAAAACCCGAACCTTCCATATACCAGGTGCATTTGTAGAGGACAATAGGTTCTGTATTTCTGTGCATTATCGGCATGTCATGGACGAGGTACCATCCCTTAAAATTAACGTTGTATGTTGTATATCAAAAAAACCAAGTTACATTTTATTTATTAAAGTTCATTCATATACAACATTCAGGATTATGAAGCCCTAGAACAGATAGTATGGTCAGTACTTTCCGATTATCCATGCTTCCACATGACTCAGGGCAAGAAAGTTATGGAGATTAAACCATCTATCAAATGGAACAAAGGGGACGCTCTCAAGTACTTACTTGACACCCTGGGATTTTCTGACTCCACCAGCGTCCTCCCCTTTTACCTTGGTGATGACAGAACAGATGAAGACGCTTTCAAGGTTTTCATCCACTCATTATGACTTACCTTTCTTTCTCTGCATAATTAATCAAGTTCCTACAGAGTTGAATTTTTCATATGATTAGTATTTCCCAAGTTTATAATAACCTATTTTTTTTGATTGATAGGTACTTAGGAAAAGAGGACAGGGGTGTCCAATAATTGTATCATCCATCCCAAAGGAAACCTCGGCTTCATATTCTTTACGTGATTCATCAGAAGTACTGTATTTCTTGATTCGTCTGGCAAGATGGGTAGAGGCTGCGGCATAATGGACCCCCTTATCAAGATTTGCTTTAATGGAGTCGAGCTTTCTCTGTATAGAGATCGTTAGTGAATGTTATAGTGATAGATTGAGGAAACTGGATGGGAATTCACAGGCATATTTTTAAAGCTGCCGAGTCCCGTTCATACCAGTAGCGCTACAATTTATTATCAGCAGCTATTAGTTGTATCTGGTCTTGAACTCACTGCTTATGCAAGTAATTATTCTCTTTCTTTTCCTTTTTCTATAGCACTACTTCATACTTTGTGTGATAATGTGATTAGACTGCAAAAAGTCTTGAACAAATTTGTTACATTATCAAAATATCCACAATTTTTTATTCGATTTGACTTATCATATCAGATGTCCCTGTAGTGTCACATACGTTTCTTTACACGAGTGTTATGGGTCATGTACAATACACCTAGCATTTTGGACATCGGAAGTAAACCCCACAAGCTTGATGGAACATTCATCTCATTCTCTCATCTTTATGTTTGATGAATATTGATGAAAGTCTAGGACAAAGAGGGTATCCACCAACTTTCAAAGTAGTACAGAGTATCAAACGTAAACTATTTCAACACATCATCTTTTCTTGCCTCCTTTTGACTCTGACCATTTGAAATCATCAAACCGACATTTGATGCGGTTATTGCTTTATTAAAGTAATTGAGTAATCAAACGAAGCTTGAATTCCAAGTGAAAAAACATAAAATAAAAAGATGGAAATGTGTCGCAGGTACACACTTAACATGATGAATTGATCGTATTTAGCAATATTAACTGAAGAAACCACTTTCGTGAGAGGCCCAATAGGAAGACATTTGGCAATATTAACTGAAGAAACCACTTTTTCTGGTGGGAGCGGCCCGATAGGAAGACGTGAAAAGTTAGTATATCAGATAAAAACAAACAAATTTGAATTATGCTATTTGAACAAACACTCATACAAAAAATCTAACAAAACTGAAACATGACACAATCTTATTTTTTAACACATCACAACACATTTACATCAACACTTATCAACAACTCACATGTCAATTTTGTCACATTTTTTGTCCCTCTTTTTGTCCAACTTGAATTTTCCAACAAATTTTTTCTAAAACAGAAACGTATTCTCCTCGTATCAACTTTATGCAGTTATTTTTGAATAAATAAATTACTACTTCTGCCTCAAAAATGTCGCAAATGCGTCACAGCATATTTGAAGGATGAAATTCGCCAGATTTTGTAACAACAATTATGACCCGCTAAACTATGTACTGTACAGAAACCTCCAACCCAACCCAACCATCCGCACCCTACATTAGCATAGTTTATGCCAAGACAAGCTCGCCTTCCTCCTGTTGTACCAGTTCTTCAGTCGATCTTCCTTCATTGTAAGGAAGAAGAACGTGCTTTATTTCTTCGGAGCTAAGGGTCTCATACTCCAGGAGTGCACATGCTAGTGCATGCAATGCCTTCTCATGCTGCAAAAACGAGTACAAGAATGTCATGATTTTTCCCCAGAAGTATGCAAACACAAAAATTGCATTGAGCAAATCACTAAAAATGGTTCCCTTAGATGGTTACTTGTACGTAACAACGTAAAATCGAACCTTCCTCAGCAGGGCTTTTACGCGATTATAAGCTTCCCTCAGTAGCTTGACCACCTGAGCAATCACTTAACAGATCGGAAGAGCGATAAAGACAAATTTCAATACATTGAAGTAAAGTGGATTGCCGAAGCATACTTCAGCATCAATACGAGATTGCATCTCTGAACTGGGCCGTTCCTTAATGTGGACAGGTCCTATTGCGTCACTCATCCCACAAGATGATACCTACCAGGAAATAAATAAAGATCAGAACATCAGTGCAGGTTGTGGTGGATTGGATTAAGGAAGAAAAATGAACTGCTTGTCCTTTTCACCGTCCAGTGTACCATATACCGTAACCCTCAGTCCTTTGCCATAACCCTCCCAGTCCATTCATGCAATTTCTACCCCCACCCATCCCCACAATAGAAGCCTAACTGGAGAAAGTCAAAACCGAGACCATTTTTAGCCGAAACTTAAACATTGATTGTTAGGTAATATGGGGAGTACCATGTACTGAGCAAGCTCTGTAGCTGTGTTAAGATCGCTACTTGCTCCAGTTGTAATGTGGTCTTGGCCGAAGATGAGCTCTTCTGCTACTCTTCCTCCCATGCACACATCTAGGCGTGCTAACAGTTGTTTCTTGCTGATCGAAGTTTCATCACTAGAAGGAAGCTGGGTAACCATCCCCAAAGCAGATCCACGAGGCATGATAGTAGCCTTATGAATTGGGTGTGCACCTTCAGTATTCAAGGCAACAATAGCATGCCCACTTTCATGATATGCAGTGAGCTGAAATCAACAGTGGGATCATTCAGGACAACTTTGAAATAACAATACGATTATTCAGGACAACTTTGCTGGAGAAAGATATGGCAGATGCATCTAGGAAAAAAGACATGCATCCGTCTATTGTTACAGACAACCCATGGCCATGAATAAACAATTTACAGTTGCAGAGGATTTTAACTGTAGTTCAAACAGTCTCAAGATAATCACTGATCATGCACAAGTAATTTAACTAATATGCCAAAAGATATTGTATTCATCAAGTCAATTATTACTAATAATTCCAGATTTTTTTTTTTCCGTTAAAGAAGAAAAAAAATCCAGTTAACTTCTGAATTCTATAGCAAGTCAAGATAATACTTAGCAGGCCAGTCAGAGGCACCATAAACTTATCCACAGACCTCGACTTAGGAAATGGGCAAACATAATCAAAATTGTAAAGAAATCACAAGCATTGTGCAGCATTAATAGGTCTGCTTTGAGTAGGCTAAACATAGATATAGTCTGTACAGTAGATCTTGTGAAATAAAAATAAATTAAATTTAAAACAAAAAAGAGAAGAAACATGCACCTTCTTCGACTCTTCTGACAGAAACATTGTTTTTCTCTCAGTGCCCATCATTATCCGGTCTTTGGCAAACTCCAACTGCAATGCAGTCAACTTTTCAGCACCTTCTACAGCAGCCTTAATGGCAGCAATGTTAACCAAGTTTGCAAGATCTGTTCCAGGAAGTGGAGTCAGGAAAGAGAGGAGAATCCATATAAACCTCAACTCAACCACAAGTTTTGGTAAGTCAACTATTTTTTAACCGACCTCGTTCAAAAATGCATTCCTTTTTTTTTTCTTTTTCAAAACAATACACAGAACAAATAACTTCAGTCTTCAAGCAGTGGTCACATATCACATAATATGAAATGCTTTTACTATCGCCACTATAAATTACCAATAGCGTGTATGATGTACTCAATAGGGAAATGCGTTATGGCAAACGGCAAATGAATAGCAAAAACGTAACAGTGTCATGCCTGCCCCATTGAATCCTGGAGTACCACGGGCAATTGCTTTTACATCAACATCATCAGCCAATGGTTTGTCTTGTAAGTACAACTCCAATATCTCTTGACGACCGCGCACATCCGGATTAGGAACAACAATCTGGACTTAGTGGATGCACATAAAAAAGAGAAGCTATGTTAAAACTAAATTAACAGAAGGAAATAAAACAAGTTTAAATGATCTAGAAAGGAGATGACATGAAAAGAATAAGTATGGATTTCTTCTCTGTTGCCTACGTTATTTAATTGACACAAGTCATAACTCGATAAGGTCTATATGCTCCAATTCTATCGGGCACAAAATCTCATCATCAGTTCTCTTTTGTTCCATCTCCTCTGAATAACAAGCAGTTTTCACAGTTTCTTCCTTATCTTTGTTCCCACATACCTTCGCTTTGTTTCTCTTCCCTTTCTCCAAAATCAAAAGGAGAAAGTTCTGAACATTGAGTATTTTTCTATTGGGAGAACTGCACAGCCTATAAGTAAAGAAAAGCTAACACTAGATGTTATCAAACACATTTTACTATTTTAGCACCAAAATAGCATCATTGAACTTAACTGAACTCATTAACCGGCCACTAATCAGTACCATTGTGAAACCAGAAATTTCACAAAACCAATTTCGGGATTTGGAAGTGGGATTCATATTTTTGTAAACATCATTTACTGAGAAATTAGTTGTTCTTGGAAATGCAATTAAAAATTTCCAAGTAATTGTATACTGCAGAAATTATATTATCAAAGTAAGAAGTTAATAATGTAACGGTGCACGGTATTTTTTTTTTAGCTATATTATTAACACTATTCACCATAGAACATATGATATCTGATCACAACCATATTGAGAAATTTAAACTTTGACATAATTATAAATGACAAGAAATAATCATCAACATTTGCGGGTCTTTGAAGATTGTTGAAACAACTTACATGCCTGTCAAATCTACCAGGTCTTGTCAAAGCAGGATCAAGTACGTCGGGCAAGTTTGTTGCAGCCATCACAATAATTCCCTATGAAGAGAAGTTCAAAACGTAATCTATAAAATAGATTGAACATAAGCAAACTACACAACTTTGTGAGTGTATTACCTCATTCTGTTCAAAACCATCCATTTCAACAAGTAACTGATGCAGTGTTTTTTTCGTATGACCTTCCCACTGCTTTCGAGTTGACCCAACTGCATCAATTTCATCAATAAATATGATGCAGGGAGCCTACAAGATGTATAACAGAAACTCCAAATAAGTCCAGATTGACAGCAGAAAAAGTGCAATGGTTTACTTTAGGTTTACTTTTTTCCACTTTTTTTTCCCTGAACTAAGTCAAATAATGCTTTTCGCTATGCTAAATACTGCGCTACTTCAGTCATAACATATAATCCATGCAGCTATAGCATCTGAAGAAACACCAAAAATATTGATTAGAAATTGGATACTTAGGCTCAAAGATTACCGTAACCATTTAAATTGTAGAACGTAAACTCTAGGGGCTGAAATATACAATTTCGGTGACACATAATTGAAAAGTTCAATAGTTCCACTGGTAATTGTCATCATTGCATACTTTGTAGAACTAATTGGAATTTCTCTCCCTTACACATATAAAACTGTTGGATAACTGTATCACTTGATATCAATTGAACTGAAGTGCTGACCCGAGAGAAATCCAATTATTCCCAACTTCACTCTTGTAAGAAAATGTGAATTTTATTTTTCATGAACGTATTTCATGTGAAAGAAACACGACAAAAAATAGAATCTGAGTGAAGGAGAACCATCTGTCTTAATTGTAGGAGGAGATTGAATGGTGGCATACATGATAAGATGAAGTGAGACTATAAAAGGAGCAAATCAAGATGAAGAATATAAGCTAAGCATAATACTTTCAACAATCTAAATGATCTCTCCTATGCTAGTAGTATTTGATATGTTATAAGTGGCACCAGGTAAACATGACTGCGAAATGCAGATGGTAGAAGCAGATGGACCTTCTTTTTAGCCGCTTGAAACAAGGATCTTACACGACGAGCACCAACTCCAACAAACCTAGAACAAGAAAGAAAATGGTACATTTCAGCTTGGGGTATGTACAATTTGACCGTTCTAATATATGAGATTTTTAACTGTTTCTGATTTACTGAATATTTATATTGTTATTGGTTTTTGTCATCTAAAATCTTTAATGGCCAAATATTCAGAACTGAGTAAAAGAGATATTTTACAGGTAGTAATGAGTTTAAATGAAACCTCCCCATTTCCCTATAAGTTTTGCGCATGCTGGAAAATAAACTGAAAGCTTCCTTAAAAATGCTCACATTTCTTCAAATTCAGAGCCTGCCCTGTAAAAGAAAGGAACACCAGCTTCTCCAGCAATAGCCTTCAAAGATAAAGAAACATCATGAACAGTAAAACATTTCAGGCAGCAGGAAGTTAGCCACGATGAGTCGTACACAAGAAGTTTAGTCATGAAAATACATGTCTGCAAAACATGAAAAAGATATCCTTACCTTGGCAAGCAGAGTTTTTCCTGTTCCAGGAGATCCAGTCAGAAGGATTCCCTGAAGATTAATACAGATTACATCGTACAGTTTGGAGAAAGAATTTAGTGAGTTATATAACTATAAACATACAAAATTACTGCACAGACCTTAGGTAGCTTCCCCCCTAGTCGAGTGAACTTTGAAGGATTTTTCAGATACTCAACAACCTCCTCCAGCTCTTGTTTGGCATCATCACAGCCTTTGACGTCTTTAAATGTTTTAACATTCTGCCACCAAACTTTTCAAATTAACTAGTTTGTCGATTGTATTTATATAGTTAAAACTACATGAGACTTATACTGCAGACAATAAATTTGTATCTCGCCTTCAGTGAACTATCCCAGCAGAGCATTTATAAGAAATAGAAAGAATTGCAGAAATCTCTTAAATAAAAAATAAAGCTCAAAACTCCATTGTCCTCTTGGAATGAAATTTGTCAGATTTGCATAAATAGAATTATGTGATACACGTCCTAAAACAAAACCCACACATTAACGGTGACAAATTACCTTCTCTGGCATAACTTCTTTGTTCAATTCTTTTGGGGCATAAGAAGAACTTGAACCAACTCCAGGAGTTCCTATCCCACCAAAGCTACCAATATACTTCTGAAGTGCAGCAGCTCCCATTAGCCTGAAAAGGCATCAACATTTCAGAAGTTCAGGAAATAGAATGCCTAAACAATGATGTCCCCCCAATTATTATAACTTACAACCCATAACCCCAAGGAAAATGAAGAGCCAAGGAGATGAAAAATCTGCTGCAAATTTATCAAACATAATTCAAAGAAGAAAAACACATAGCATTCGAACCACGACTTGAAACAAAATGAATCGAGTGCTCATACCACACCAAGCCAACAGCAACAGTGAACAAGATGGTTGACATGACCTCTTGCACAAGCCGAGATGATCTGTTTGACATTTTTGGATCAACCTAAAATCCAGAACATAACATGTGAGGTTTAAGGACAGGTGCAGATGTAGTAGGTAAAGTTTCCAACAAAAGCACCAATATTAAACAGGAAAACTTGCTGGTCACTTCTAATTCAAGGATAATGATTGTAAAAAGTTTATAACACACACCAAACAGAAGGCAAAAAAACCACAGCAAGGCATTATCTGTTTATGACATGTATAACACCAGGAAGCAACCAAAATAGCAATCTCTTTCAGGACTTACCATCACAACATGCAACGGCTGCTTTTCAGATACACCAGGGTTAAGAAACGGCTCATCCATGTTTCCTGAAGCACGCTGCTTTAATTCTTGCAACTACATATGGTATCATTATTAGCAAATAGAATAACAACATGGCAGATGCTCAATGTTTAGAAAGAGATTGCTAACTCTATTCCCTGTACTGGAAACAGTAATTGTCAACATACCGGATACATATAAACAGGGAAAGTTTCAGTGGATAAAATGACAGGTCTTGCCAGAAATCAGTTTAACTGGCATCAAATATTTGATTGAGATGATTAAAAAGAATAAATGAGAAACAAGCATCAAATGATAAACACGGCAGGTAGCTTCAAGTGTTTAACAATCTTAATGTCACCTGAAATTTTTAACAATAATTAACAGGATTACAATAAGAACAAGTGACAGGTATCATGTGAAGATTAGCAGGAGGGAAAGCCAAAAATACAAATGTTTTGGCCCCACAATTAACTTAAGTGCAATAAAATTATCCGGTTCTTCCCAGAAAAATATAGTTATTATGCATGATGTGAAGACTCTAAGTAATTAATAGCTATACCAGACGTTTCCATTGTGAAACTGGAACATTGAAATAACAATAATGCAAAGCCCAGTACCAGAGAAGGAAGACTTGAAGGTTTTCCCGATTGTTCATCAGGCAAATATTCAGCAATCGCATTAGTGGCCACTAGAGCTCGAAGATACTCTGCAACTCCTCTACTGTCTACAGCATGAGCTCTTTGTTCAAACCGATGTATGACAGACTCAGGACTAGCCATAGCAAAAAAGAAAACCATCAGAATATGTCTCCAGCTACATACTGATTATTAACCATCTAAGGTTTCAAACAGGGACAATATGACAATGACATTTGAACTTTTAAACCACATCCTGACCATTGAATATAGATGTAACACTAAAACCCTACATCCCTACCCAAATCAAAGTATACTCTGAACATATAGCTTTAACATGCAGATGCGAATTTCACTATTCTGGAAGACCCAATTTGTTTTCTTTGGGGAAAAAAATGATAAATACACATCTTTCCCCTCTAAGAGCTATCTACTTTCAGTATATAATCTTAGCTTTCTAAATTTTGAATGCTATAAAACAACCAATAAAGTTCAATGGCCAACAATACTTTCCAACAGAATATGCTCTACTTCTCACAGATACCGCATTTTGACTAGACTATAAAGCACTATACCAACAAGATATCAATTTGAATAACATCGCTAACTCTAAGTCAAAATGCTGCAATTCACCAGATCCACAAACTTTTATGAAAGATAATAGAAAATATCTCTAATCTTTGCCTGCAGCTAAAAAAATAGGTTCCAATGTAAGGATAGCAGTCAGGCATAAAGACCTGTGCTTGTTGAGCTCTGCCAAAAGTGCGCTCTGCTTTGCAACATCTTTAGGATTTGCATCAGCCTCAGCAATTAAACGATCCAAAAGCTTCTCCTGCCGCCTAAATGGCCACCAACTAAACCAATCAGAATACAACATTCGATCTCAAACCCATTTCTCAGTCTTGTAAAAACTCCCATGATCAAAACCAATATTGGCAACCTCTTCTTCACGTCCTCAGCTTTCCCCAAGGGCACCTCACCCTCTACTCCTTCACCCGCCTTACTTTTCACAGTTTCCCCTACAACACTCCCATTTTTTAACTCGTTTACCTCCGGCTTTGCAATATCCGGATTTGAATTACCATTAACTAAGTCCGGTGTTGAATTTACATTTTCCGGCGCTGGATTTAATGTACAAGAAACCACTAAACGATGCCGTAAAAATCGCGTCTTGGCAGGAACAAAATTGAACTGATTATTTATACGTGTACATGAAGTCAACTGAGAAGCCAAACTACAGAGTCAGGGCTTCAGGCAAAAGGATAGATCATTGAAGGAGGGCTTGTAAACAACACAAGCCTGAAGCATAGCACTCATAGCAAAATACAATAGTGAATTCCGGAAAAGAGAAAGAAGTAAAAAAACACAGACGGTTAAAATAGGGTTTATGAAGGGGGAAAATCTTATTCTTATTGGCTTTTGGACTGAATTAACTCAAATCAAATTGCCAGCATTCTCTCCTCTTCCCTGCTCCACAAGATTGGTTGAAGATAGAGTGAGAGAGACAGAGAGTAGAGAGAGTAAAACCTTATCTCGATTGAAATTGGCGCTTCCAGATTGTGGCCTTTATAATTCTCAGGCTCAGGAGGGTTCTAATTCACTTCAATTAACGTTCGATTAATTTTAATGTGCACTGTTTTGGATACTAATAATAATATATAATACGTACAACAGGTCTTCTAAATATAGTAGATTACAGGATTTTATACCTTTCTTTGTTAGAAGAATAATAATATTCAACTAATTACCTTATATATATCATTTCAAAAAAAAAAAAAAAATTACATTACATATATCATATTTTTTATTTTATAAAATTAAAATATTGTAAGCATGACCTGGCACGTCCCCTCGAAATTGAGACTCTGTCAATTTCTTTGTCATAAAGTTACAATACTCGGTTATTATTATTTAATAATTTAACGAAGTAGCATTAGTTAATAAACGCTTTTCTTATACTAATATTTTAAGATTTAAATTTATTAGTTTTAATCTTATTCAATTCTTTTTTCTTTGAAATTAAGCGTTATTGAAATTTTAATGAATGAGTGACAAGAAATTTTAATGAATGAATTTATTTATTGTAATAAATTTTCCAAATTGTTTTTTTAAAGGAAAATTTTCCAAATTGTTAACTTCCATTTATCAATTTATTTTATTTTGTTTTATCCTAATAGAGTGTTTTTTTTTTTAAATGAAAAAGGATTTTGTTGCCACAAAGAAAAAGTACAAATACTCGCCCACAGACGATGGGCTTATAAGGACACTCTCACATACATTGGGACACAAGCAAATCCAAACAGGCCCAACCAAAGGCAAACCAAATTCGGACCACAAGACCAGACAAAAGTAGGCCTGAAGATCCCATAAGATTTTCAGCCAACTAAAGCCCAAAGGGGTCAACGGACCCAGCCCAACAAAGGAAAAAGAAACAGACGACACAGTGACTTCAATCACAACAGCGATAGGGACAACTTCAGCAGCAGAACAATCTTCAAACGATTCAGGGAATGAATTCCACATCTTCTTTTACACCTCGTTGCTTGTCGATTTTTCTTATTAAGTGGATTGCTTTTATGGATAGACACCTCACGACGCTCTTCCGATCTTGTTTACAACGTGGAACAAGACAAACTCACTAATTGGTTGATTTCCTCTTAGTGTTAAGTTCCAAAGTAACTATATAACCAAATTTATCACGTTATTAAATCAAATCTAAACTTTTATAAACGACTTTTCTTTTCTTATCTTATGATTAGCATAGAAAATAAAATCAGATATCTATCTTTTACTCTTGTTTGCTACACAACCATATCAAAATTGGCATAAAAGGACAAATGATATTACTAAATTTACTTTATTATTAACTTGCTGATTTATGTGATTGGAAGGCCTTTACATGGAAAATAAGCTCTCAATTCATACAAAGTCATTCTTTATAGTACAAACTAAGTTTATTCTATTATCATATTGTCATATTAGGTGAAAAACATAGGTTTATCTACCATAAACTTGTCGTGATAAAGGTGAGCGTGAGTATAGGCACAATATTCATTAAGCTCGTAGGTGGTGCCCAAATATATAAGAAATTGTGGAGCATCTTCATAGTATCCCTACAAATCCGTCTCTATTACTTGTGATATCCGACTTCCGCTTGAGTTTTCGCTCCAAGTTTCGGCTTGCCTTTCAAACGCCTTTCGGATGAACATCTACAAAAATTAATCAAACATTGAGTGAGTACTAGGTACCCCGTGAGTAACATAATGTATCAGTTTGCCACAAGATTTAATAAAAACCATTTTACAATTACAAGTTCAATAAGTAAAAGATACACAAATCTTTTTCAAATACATAATAGGGCCCAACCACTAGAATCACCTACTACCCGTAGCGCACAATAATATCATTCAAATGCCAAATTGCTCATAGCAATACAATAATACGTGGATTCACAATAACTCCGGTTGACCCTTACCGAAGTTTCAAAGAGCATTATCAATCAAAGCAGACACCATACTAATCATTCTTATTCCGAGGTCATAGAATAAGTCATAGCATGGGAACAATTCAAAGTCATTCATTACAGAACGGGTAGGGAAATACTAGTTAAGTGTATGTAAGAAAACATTCCATTTCTTATCATCGTAAGACATCAAATAATCATTCTTTTCACAAAGTGATGGCATGCCAATGGATACCAAGTCATTAGTTACTCATCTTGTTCTTGTCCCCTTTTAAATCAAGCCATTAGTTGCTCACCTTGTTCTTGTCCCTTTTTAAAGATTAGTGGATGTCTAGATGTGGCCCAAATACCTTCAAATCTTTAGATATTCCTCAAGTAAAGTAGCTTTCCAAGTAGGGTCTTATATGTATATGAAGAAAGGCTTATTTGGAAGACAAACGATATGTTTTTGAAGACTTCTTAAGGGTGTTCTAAGCTCCCCTCCATTTATGGACGAATTTTCCCCAATTATTTTCTAAAAGCCCTTGGATTCCACCAATGAAAGGGCTCCCAATTGTCCCTAAGGCATTAATACTTAGCCAATAGAAATAGCTCCAATGATACATTTATGAGAATTCTTGTTTTTTAAAAATGCCAAGTGTTCTCTCATTCATCCATGTGAGTAAATCTAATTGCCCCAAACATTCTCTAGATTTTTCTACCGTTCACTTAATGAACACTTCAACTTAATACATTTTTTATAATTAAGTCCTTGACTTTTTAACTATACCATTATACTATCACATTTTTATTTAAGCATTTCTTTGGTCTCATCCGATTAGCCTTGTTCCTTCTTTTAATCTCATCTGATTAGCCTTGTTCCTTCTTTTAATAACATTATTAACTAATGAACATAGTTGGTACAAGCTCAAGAAATCATTTTTCAAGCTCATTAAAGCATAAAAGAATGTTTCCAAATTCCTATCAAGTATCATGGCTAATTAGCAGATTACAAAGATGTTTTCAAATTATTACAGCATGTTTCGTAAAATTACTTACCGAGTCTTTATAGTAAATCATTATTCGAGGTTTAAGTCAAAATAAAATTTTTCAAATTTTCGTGGAGTGTTACAATCTGTGCCCCTTAAAAGAATTTCGTCCTCGAAATTCAAAAGTTACCTGTAAACAGTTTAGGGTACTGTTTCCTCATTTCGTCTTCTCGTTCCCTCTTCTTCTAAAATTTCACTTTTCCATAGCACGCAGACGATGGGTACTTCTTTGTTGCGTAGTCTTTTTGTTTCTTGCATTAATATCTTCACGGGTCATTCCTCTAAGGTTAAGTCAAGTTGCATATCAAAAGGAGTTTCCAGAAGTACATGAGAAAGGTCCGTCACATATTTTCTTAATGTTGAGATATGGAATACCGGATGTATTCGACTCATTCTTTTTGGTAACTTCAATTGTTCTTTTTGGTAATTATTCCAGAAGAATTTTGATACGCCACTTCTCCAATTCTTCTTATTATCTCAAATGGCCCAATATATCTAGGAGTCAATTTGCCTCGTTTTCCAAAGCGGAAGAGTTGTTTTATTGGGGAAATTTTGACAAATACAGATTATCCCCTATCTCAAATTCTAACGGTCATCGCCTTTGATCTGCATAACTCTTCTAACGATCTTGAGTGGCTTTCAACTTTTCTTTAATTTTCTCTACTACTTTGATCACATCTTCCATCATTTCTGAATTGGTTATTTTTCTTTCTCCTACTTCATTCCAATACAACGGTGATCGGCATTTTCTCCCATATAATGCTTCGTACAGTGCCATTTGAATAGAGGAATGGTAGCTATTATTATATGAAAAATTCCGCCAGTGGTAGGTAATGATCCTATTTTTATGGATATTCCAACGTACACGCTCGAATCATGTCTTCAAGGGTTTAGATAGTACGCTCAGATTGTCCATCGGTTTGGGGATAGAAGGCAGTACTAAAATTCAATCGTGTCTCCAAAGTTTGGTGAACTTCTTTCCAAAATCGTGATAAATATCGCAGGTCGCGATCAGAAGTAATAGAAACTGGAACACCATGTAATCTTACAATTTCTCGAATGTATATCTCAGCAAGCTACTCCATTTTAAAGGTCATCTTAATGGGAATAAAGTGTGCTGACTTTGTTAGACGATCTACGATTACCCATTTAGCATCATATCCTTTGAGTACCTTTGATAGACCACTAACAAAGTCCATTATTATTTTTTCCTATTTCTATTCGGGAATCTCTAATGGTTGCAATGTTGCAGCAGGTTGTTGATGTTCTGCTTTGTCTTGTTGACATGTGAGGCATTTAGCTACAAATTCCGCAATATGTCGTTTCATGTTGGGCCACCAATATAATTTCTTTATCTCAAGATGCATTTTAGTAGAACCAGGATGTAGAGTGTATGGTGTGCTATACGAGATCGGAAGAGCGTCGGTAGGCTCTTTCAAAACACATTCCCATACTTCTCCTGTTTCTTGTACATACACTCTATCTTTGTATTTCAATAGTCCTTGGCTTGACATATTATAAGGGGATTCTTTTTCAGTTTTCAGATTGCCCCGCATCTTTTTAGCAAATGAATCAATCTCTTGCCCTTCTTTAATCTGTTCCATCAACGTTGGTTTTACAGCCATAGTCCCTAGCTTTGCATCTCCATTTGGCAAGATTTCCAATTCAATTTTTTCAATTTCTCGTTGTAGCTCCTTAGGCTTCTTTTCATTCACGGTGGCTTTCTGACTTAAAGCTTCGGCGACCATATTTTCTTTCCCTGGGTGATAATTTATTGAGCAATCATAATCTTTTATTAACTCAAGCCACCTTCATTGCCGCATATTCAGCTCTTTTTGGGTAAAGAAATATTTCAGACTTTTGTGGTCAGTATAGATTTCACATTTTGCTCCATAGAGATAGTATCGCCAAACTTTTAAGGCAAACACTATAGCGGCTAGTTCTAAGTCGTGGGTGGGATAATTCTTTTGATAAGGTTTCAATTGCCTAAATGCATACGCCACGACTTTGTCATTTTGCATTAACACGCAGCCAAGTCCATACTTGGAGGCATCACTATAAATAGTAAACTTGCCACATTCCTCAGGGATGGTGAGAATAGGTGTTGTGATCAGCCGCTTCTTTAATTTCTCAAAATTTCTTTCACAATCTTCAGTCCATTTGAACTATATATTTTTCTTGGTTAATTGTGCAAGAGGGACCGTGATTTTTGAAAAATCTTTAACAAATCTCCGATAATATCCCGTCAATCCTAAGAAACTTCGCACTTCTGTAGGGGTGGTGGGCTGAGGCCAGTTTATCACAGTTTCAACTTTACTCGGATCAGCTGAAATTCCTCTTTTATCCAAGACATGACCAAGGAAAATTACTTTCTCGGTCCAAAATTCGCATTTTGAGAATTTGGCAAACAATTGTTTTTTTCGAAAAGTCT
The DNA here is from genome assembly GCA_963692815.1 of Nyctanthes arbor-tristis. NCBI lineage: Eukaryota > Viridiplantae > Streptophyta > Magnoliopsida > Lamiales > Oleaceae > Nyctanthes > Nyctanthes arbor-tristis. Next base: position 23,192 of record CAVNYN010202079.1, read on the forward strand.
GCAACACCAGGTGTAAATGTTGGGCATATTCTTCTCGGAACCTTGAATAAATCAGTATATCATCGATAAACACGATCACAAATTTATCTAAATATTCCTTGAATACCTGATTCATAAGGTTTATAAAGGTCGCAGGAGCATTAGTCAAACCAAATGGCATGACTAAAAATTCAAAATGCCCATATCTTGTGCTAAAGGCGGATTTGGGGATATCCTCCTCCTTTATTTTCAATTGATAATACCCAGATCGCAAATCAATTTTTGAAAAAATTCTGACCCTCTAAGTTGGTCCAATAAATCATCAATGCGTGGAAGAGGGTACTTGTTCTTTACTGTAACCTTATTTAACCCCCGATAATCAATGCACATTCGCATAGATCCATCCTTCTTCTTTACAAAGAGAACGGGTGCACCCCAAGGGAATGTGTTAGGTCGAATAAAGCCCTTGCTAAGTAATTCATCTAACTGAGTCCGGAGTTCCTTTAATTAAGTTGGTGACATACGATATGGGGCTTTAGAGATTGGTTCAGTACTAGGGTATACCTCAATACCGAATTCAACCTCACGATCTAGGGGTAATCCGGGTAATTCATCGGGAAATACGTCCAGATATTCTTAAGCTATAGGTAAGGATGAAAGTGAGATGGAATTTTCAGCCTTAATTTGATCTAACCCAAAATCCTAAATGGCCTTGTTTCAGGAGTTTATAAGCTTGGAAGGATGAGATTATTGTTCATGTGCTTTTCAGAGGCTCGGAAAAATATATGGAGTTCTTTTTGAAAAATTTCAAGGTTCGAGCTTGACAATCAATTGTCACCCCATGCTTGGATAACCAATCAATTCCCAAGATTATATCAAAATCTATGAGATCAAAGAGGATTAAATCTACCGGGTATATATTTTCTTCTATTTGAATTTTTGCATCAGGTATCCCATCCTTTGCTACATAAGTCACTCCAGATGGCAGTTTAATATTCATTTCTAATGACATTGGAACTATTGCAAAATTTGCATCTTGAGCAACATTGTAAGAAATGAATGAATGTGTAGCGCCAGAATCAAATAGAGCATATACAGGTCTACCATAAAGATGGATCGTACCTGTAATAACGTTATTGCTAACAGTAGCGTTCGGTTGGACCATGGCAAAGACTCTTCCTGTAGGATTGTTTGGTTTTGGATTCATTATGCAGTTTTTAACCTTATGTCCCTCCTTGCCGCATCTAAAGTAAAGCCCTAGTTCTTTTCAGCACGGATTGGGGTGTATCTTGTTGCAAGTTGAACATCGTGAGGGAGTTATACTTGAAGATTCTCCTTGAGTTTTCCCCTTTTTCACATCAGCTTGGCTTTTTGTATTTCCATGAGATCTTTTATTTCCTTTATCTTTCATTTTTTCCCATCGGGCTCCATTTTTTACTGCTATTTGCACCTTGAGAATAGCAAGCTTGACTTTCTCTAGCCTGAAGAATTTTTTACTCCACTTGTTCTGCAAGTAATGCCCTATCCATAACAGAAGCAAAACCCAAGCCTTGGATTCCTGACAGATAATACATCTCTAGCCAGCTCGGTTTCAATCCTTCAATAAATCGATTTATTTTTAACTCCGTTGTCCCAATCATATGAATAGAAAATCGGGGTAGTTCTTCAAATTTTTGGGTATACTCTGCAACAGTCATTTGATTCTGTTTAAGATGGATGAACTCATTCAATTTCTGATTCCGGGCAATAGTGGAAAAATATTTGGTGCGGAATTTCTCGCGAAATTCCTCCCAAGTCATTTCTTCAGTTTCCCCCATACTTATTAGAGTATCCCACCAATAGCTTGTGCTTCCCCTTAACATAAATGTTGCACAAATTACTTTTTCTCGGTCAGGAATATGTGCATAAATGAATATCCTTTCCATCGTTCTGATCCAATTTTCTGCTTCAACTGGATCTTTAGCTTCTTCAAAGATAGGAGGCTTGAGGCGACTGAAACGTTCAGTGGCATCATTCTTATCATCCGTATTTTGAGATGATTCTCCGTTCGAGTTTTGTTGGAGTAATTGATCAATTTGGCGTGCTAATTCATGAGTTGAGTTAATCTTTCTAAAGTTTGGTTAGTACTCTCGTCCCGAGACATGTTCCTACGCTTGTTCACGAATTTAACATTTAGTTCAAATTCTAGTACAATAACTATTTAGTATTTTTGCAAAACTTATAGTCTTTAAATAGATCATTTGTTCATTTTCATATTGTTTTTTGATTTCATTAACGTTATTAAATAATGCTATACTTAATGACAAAATTCAAAGAAATATATATATATTATTGTTATTAGCGGGCCCCACTATATATAACCCTAAACAAAAATTTCAAAGTTTAATATTTATATAGAAAATCTGTCATACCCCTCGATAAATCAATACATTGGTTAAAGTTTTATTACTAAATGAATTTGTCAGAAGCATTATAAATTTCTTTTCACAACTTTTGTCCAAAATCGAGGGCACGACTTGCCAATAAACCTCTTTTATTCCTTAGATGAAGTAGTGTTGTTTGTCATCTTAATTAGTTTTAAGTGTAGTATTTATAATAAGAACAAGAAACACGATATATATAAAAGTCACTTTATATATAAAACCGAGCACAAGATTTGGAAACCTTTACAAGTAAAATTAGGATTCCATGTCTTGTGTCAAAACCTTCCCCAAAAGCCAAATTTTATTTAGTAATAGAGTGGCTTCCATACACATAATTAAACAAGAAACATTGGCCTATCCCTCATAATCTTGTCATGGTGCACAAGATTGAGGGAGAAGGCACAAAAGATCTCGAAATCATATGAGGTGCCTAAATACATAACAAACATAGGCTCATCCTCATAATACGCCCAAAGATCAATTTCAGATCGGAACATGCATGATCTGGCTTGCATCATGCGACATCCTCCATTCCTCGGCTTTCTTTTCAACAATTCTTCGATGTATCATCTATAAAAGAGGAGTCATGTAAAAGATGAGTATAAAAATACCCCGTGAGTAATACATCAATTTGGTTTATTGAAGGTCAATAAAAATCGTTTCATGCTTCAATCTTAAGAACTTTAAGATGCACAAATCCTTTTGATCACATTATAGGGCCCCAAATACTAGAAATCCTACTACCCATGGCGCCTCGTTGCCTTTCAAATACTAATGGCAACACAATTGATTCACAACAATTTCTGGTTTGCTTTTACCGGATTTCCAAACTTTCAATCCATAACGATTAACATTGATCAAATCAAAGCAAACAATACAAATTGGGTAGAGGAACTCTAGCACTTCTTATGCAAG
>CAVNYN010202081.1:0-12358 GCA_963692815.1 Nyctanthes arbor-tristis
TTGTTCTGTTAAAAAATGAGGGCTTGTGCTACTTGTGAAGGTTGGAGTAGGTTGTGATCGAATGGGTAATGCTATATGCTTGGAAAAAATGAAGGGAGTAGTGGTCACTTGAAATATAAGCTCGAATATTATGAAGTGGTGATCCATTAGTTCCAACAGTCCATTAGCCTCACTTCCCATATTTTTTCACCTTAACCCTTAGCCCCATTACAACCCTTACAAGTCCTTTTGATTTGTGTTATGCATGTGCACCTAAGTGATGGAGAATGAGAAATCTTGCAAACCTATGGTAGGACTCTCCTATTGGATAGAATTTTGAGCATAAACACGTACCATTTAAACACTTGAGTGAAGAGTGAATTTATCTATGAGGGTCGGCCTATTTAGTATGTCATTCCAGGTAAAAGCTCTATTTTAGGATTCTAAAGGTTGATTAAGTACCCTTGTTCATGACATTTTATGAGTTTTGAAGGGTTAATGCCTACTTGTAGAAAAAAAACAGAAGAAAATTCTTAAACTCGTGCATTGTTTAGGAGACTTTTTATTAGGCGGGCTACCGTGGTTTTCCATAAACTAAATGATAAGTTGGTTGCTTTCTGTGTGGTCGGGAGGATCTAATGGCCATATTTGTGTTTTGTTTTTGGGTTGTTCAAGGATGAACAACGGTTTAAGTGTGGTGGAATTTGATAGGTGTGTGCTTAGCTTGTTTAATTTCTCTATATTGGTGTTTTATAGTGTATTATATTACCTTAAAATAGTTATTTGTGGTTAGTTTGTCTTTTTAGAGCAAAATCAAGGAGAAAGTAGGAAAAAATCGCGTTTGGATAAGCTTTGCAAGGATTTTGGAGCATTGGGGACCAAGGCGTTGGAAAATGGAACTTGGAGGACTGAAAAGAAAGAAAAGAAAAGAGGAAGAGTAGGGAAGTTACAGGAAGACGAACGTCTTGGGCAGAGATGGCTGGGCGGGCACCCTGTTGATCAGTGCACCTGCCTTGTAAGGGGAAAATCTCGGCAGAATCTTCAGGGCAGGGCGCCCTGCTGTCCGAAGGCGCCCGCACTCCTTTATGCACGGAGTTTCCTTTCTGTTTTGGACTCTACTTCCGATCTGTCTGTGCACAGTTTTTAGGTTATCTTTGAAGGGCTTTCAAGAGCTATAAAAGAGGAAGCGTTGGAAAAGAATTACACACAACCTAGAGAAGAAATTTGGAGTAACACAAGAGGATTGAAGATCGAAGATTCCAAGTTTGAGATCGACGTGAGATCGGAAGGCTAAGGTCTCCTCTACCTAATTCGTGGGCACGTCGTTGTCTAAAGATTTGTCTTTCTTTTATCTCTTTCCTTAAAGTTATTTCTAGTATTGTTAATTGGAACTGTTGTGGTATTCTATTATTCAAGGTTATGATATCTTGGTGATTTTCTCTCAATAGGGCCTTTGATTGATACATCTATATATCAATTGCTAGAGTTAGATTTTCAACACATAATTGTTGTTTTTCCTATTCATTCATAGCAACTAGCAATTTGCGATTTTTGTGTGTTGGTCTAACCTATTTTTCTTGTTCTACACATTGGCTTTGCATTAAATTTGGTGAACTCACTCCAAGTTGTCCAAGACTAATAATCTAATTCAAAAACTTGTTTGGATTAGTTACAACCTACGGAAAAATTCACGTAATTGAAGCATAACAATACTTAGGGTTAGAAGTCCTAAATTCATGCTAGAAACACGTTTCAAGAGCTTAAGAACTACTTATCTAGACTCAACAGAACCAAGAATTGGGTATCTCTCCTCATTAATCTTTTCTACTCAATTTATCAGTTGCATTAGTAATTAGCTTTTCAATTTAATTTTATTGGCGATTCAAATCTTAAAAAAACCCCCAATCTCTAGTTAACATTAAATTGCTTAATTTATTCACTGTTCTCTGTGGGTTCAACCCTTGCCCTGCTACTACAATTTTATTTAAACTCGAGTAAGAAAATTAATTATTTTTGGTGCATTTGACAGGCGACCATCTGTTAGTTGTTTAGAACACAAAGTCGACCCATGAATATAAGTACTGAGTTTAAGGCAATCACATATCCTGGTGGCCAAGGGGTCCCCACTCCAGGCCTGATCTTTTCCAGATATTTGTCACCCTTTTGGGCCACTACAATCTAATATCTTAAGTCTGGTTTGAGATTAAGTTCACTAACCCACCCGACTTCCTTGATGGGCTTTACACATCAATCCTTAACTTTTGAAAATCCCGAATCAATTGATCCTGAATGGTACCTAGAGCTGATAGTTGTCCAGCATTTTTCCTGCTTACTGTATCTACAACTGCACTGGCTTTACCCAGATGATAAAGAATAGTGCAGTCGTAATCCTTTACCAACTCCAGCCATCGTCATTGTCTCATGTTTAGCTATTTTTGGGTAAAGAAGAACTTAAAGCTTTTGTGACCAGTGTAAATCTCGTATTTGCCCCCGTACAAATAATGGCGCCATATTTTTAGAGCATGTATTACTGCTGCAAGCTCCAAGCCATGAGTTGGATAGTTCTGCTCATGTGTTTTCAACTATCTTGAGGCATAAGCTACCACCTTCCCATGCTGCATTAACACACATCCTAAACCATGTTTAGATGTGCCGGTATAAATAACAAATCCTTCAGCACCATCAGAAATAGTCAACATTGAATCTGACACCAATCTCTTCTTTAATTCTAGAAAACTCTGCTCATACTGGTTTGTCCACTGAAATTTAACACCCTTTCGGGTTAGCTGAGTCATACGGCCTGAGATCTTGGAGAAATCCTTGATAAATCGCCAGTAGTAGCTAGCCAACTCTAGAAAGCTTCTCACATCTCCAGTATTAGTAGGTTTCGACCAGTACGTCATAGCCTCAATTTTAGAAAGATCAACCTCGATACCTCTGGTTGTTACGACATGACCTAAAAATCCGATCCTTTCAAGAAAAAGTTCACATTTCCTAAATTTGGCATACAACTCCTCTGCTCTCAAAGTGTCCAACACAATCCTCAAATGCTCCTCGTGCTGTTTCAGATCCCTTGAGTAAACCAGTATGTCATTGATAAAGATAATGACGATTTATCCAGATACTAGTGGAAGACTCGATTCATCAAATCTATGAACACTGCGGGGGCGTTCGTGAGACCAAATGGCATCACTGTGAATTCATAGTGCCTATATCGCGTTCTAAATGTCGTCTTAGGTATGTCAATTGGCTTGATCTTCAACTGATGATATCCAGATCTGAGATCGATTTTCGAGAATACTGCAGCACCTTTCAGCTGTCGAATAAGTCTTCAATCCTGGAAAGAGGATAATTATTCTTTATTGTCAGCTTATTGAGTTCCTGATAGATGATGCACATTCTTATACTGCCATCTTTCTTTTTAACAAACAGAATAGGTACTCCCTATGGGGACACACTCGATCCAATGAAAACCTTCTCCAATAACTCCTCTAGTTGAACTTTCAATTCCTGTAACTCTTTAGTTGCATACGATATGGAGCTTTAGACATGGGTACTACTCCAAGTACCAGATCTATGGCAACTTCCACCTGCCTATCTGGTGGAATACCTAGTAAATCTTCTGGGAAAACATCAGCGTAATCACAAACCACTGGTACACGGTCTAAAGTGATTTTTGTCAATAGCTCGCCCTGAAGGCTAATTAACTACCTTTGGTAATTGACTTTTACCAAAAGCTTCTTTGCTTGCATGGCTGATATAAGGCGGGGAAGTGCCCTGACCTTTGATCCATAAAATCTGAATGCCTTTTCCCCGTTTTTACAAAAAACCACTTCCTTCTCATGGCATATGATGGTAGCGTGGTTATTATTTAACCAATCCATACCCAATATTACCTCAAGATCCTTCTCTCGATTATGTTTAGATCTGCCTTCAATATTAGTCCATCGATATCAATTGGTATGGCCCTACTATCTTATTGGTCTTGATTGTTCCCCCGAAGGGAAGGCTAACCTCAAGTGAACTACCCATTCTCTCTCCTACTAACTTCAGTCTAGCTAGGCATGAGGTATATATAAATGAATGTGTGGCACCTGAATCTATCAGGACATACACAGGAATACTAGAAACAGAAAATATACCTGTTATCATATAACACTATTATCAAGGAACCGCAACATGCAAACATTTAAATCAAGACATGTACAGGAATACCATAAATAGTCCGTATACCTGCAATCACGTCAGCATCATTTATGGCATCTTCGTGCGTCATGGTAAATACACGGGCCTTTCCTTTGTTAGCCTGCTGCACGCTCCCCTTTTGGTCAGTGTCCCGAGCAGGAGCGTTTGGGCAATCAGATGAAAAATGGCTTGGCTGACTGCACATATAACACACTTCCTTTCCCCATAAGCACTCTTCCCTATGCAATTTCTTACAGTTAGGGCATGGTGGAATTAAATTAGCAGTTTGTCCACCAGTAGACCTTGTGTTTGGCTTCTTGTTGGATATCCGGTTCTATTCTGCCCTTGATACGGCCCTTACCACTTCCTCTTTCCCTAATTTTGTTGATTGCTCTTACTCCCGGACCATCATATTGTGCCCCTGAATATGCTATTTTCTAAACCATCTTCACCATTTTCCCATAAGTGGGTAATGAGTGAGCGCAAACAATCTGGCCAATGTCTAGGTGTAGGCCCCTCTCAAACTTCCGAGCTTCATGGCTTCTGCGCTTACCAAGTGTGTGGTATACCGAGACATCTCTTCAAACTTCCTTTCATATTCAGTGATGTCCAAGTTGCCCTGCTTCAAATTCAAGAACTCTGACTCCTTATGATCTCGAAAAGCCTGTGGGAAGTATTTATCTATGAAGTCTATTTTGAATTGTTCCCAAGTCAGATTTCTTTGTTCCTCCTGAGTCCTAGTCCTATATATGGACTCCCACCAATGGCCGACATGCCCTTCAAGCATGAATTCCACACATAACACTTTCTAATTACCAGGGCATGAGATGTGGCTGAAAATTTTCTCAATAGACCTTATCTACTTTTCTGCAGCTAAGGGATTATTGCCACCATCAAAGTTGGGTGGCCTGCATCTACGAAACTGCTCCACGATGGACTGGGGTGAGGTAGCTTGAGCTGTAGGTGCACCTTGTCTAAGGTCTTATATTGTTTGAAGTAAGTCCCTCATCAGGTTGGCTTGTGTGTTTCCTCGTGACATTTCCTTTACATAGGAAAACAAAAGAGTTTATCTCCATTATTATCAAACATAAGACAAGCGTACATATATAACAAACAAAACCATTCATCATCAATAATGCAAGATGGAAACTTTATTTCATTAATCATTAAATATCCTTAAATGAGGAGTACAAAATGTCTTAAATGAATGAATAGAATTGTGAACTGAAATGAATGCTATCATAAACTATAGTTTCCATCTATCTATCCTGCCCCTCTACTCGTCTAACCATCCATTTCCCCCATTGCTCGCTAACGGTGTGCTGGGGGTATATGCAAGGGTGTTTCCACCTGGCAGAGTGCTAGGGGTATACTCATATGGCCCATATACTCGAGGCTCAGCATCAGACACCTCATGGTCCTCATCTAGCACTATCACCTCCTCATCCTCGACTGCCTGCAATGGTTCAGGTGCAGGTGCCAGCACAAGTGTCTCCCCACACATCACCAATTCATCACAGAAGGTTTGGTAATCAATGTCTACCCCATGATGCCCTCTCAACTTTCTAGGCAGTTGGGAGATCTGTGGGCATCGGTCCTCTAAAAATGTCGATATCAAATGACCAATAGAGTCTACATTATTTGTCCTAAACTCACTGGTAGTGGCTTCATGACGTGCCATGTTGTGCCCAAGTACTCCGATAGAGTAACTCCTAGCTGAAACTTATATGACAGGTACCTATGGAAGATCATATCAGTCCTTGCCCTGAACTCTTTCGTCATACCTCTCATCAAGGGTTCCGTATCTAAAAGTACCGTTTATACAAAGTCCAGCTAAGTATTACTATTTTGTCAACTTAAGCTAATTTCGAGGACTATAAAATTGAAATCATCAAATCTTTTTCACTTAAAAATAATTACATATTATGCCCAATTATGCTCAAACTTGATTCTTTCATAAAGTCGAATACAATTCTTCTTTTTTAAATGTCTGTCTTATAAGGTCTCATAAATAAAATGTATTTGACATAACATCATAAATACTTTCAAATTATCTCAAACCAATAAATCTTTCGTTTACCTTCAGAGTCAGCGGAGGGAGCGATGGCAATGGCAACCTATGAAAATTCTTTACTTTATTACAGTGAAAATCTTTTTTTTTTTCTTGAAAATTTTTGGAAGTCTACAGAAACGTAGACCCTCTCTGATACCAAACTGCAATGCCCGGATTCTAAGTACCCAGGACGTTAACAATATTTTCTTCCTTTTTAAAATAAATATATTAAAAGCGGTTAAAATATGCGAAAAATAAATTTTATAATCTTGGCGATTATATCACGAAAAATTTATCAATGTCAAGAAACATGAAATTGAAATATTCATGAACAAGTAAATAATGTTTAATTCATTTCAAAATAAACTCCAAATTGATGCCACCACTTCTTAACGCATCTTCTCTGACTCCGAACCTGTAAAATGCTTAATTTGAAAGAATAAGTATTTCTATGAAATGCTAGTAGTCTCTGCACAAATTAATCAATTTATACCACAAATACATATATAAAGATACAACTACATAAATATCTCAAAAAGGTTATTTACTCGAAAACAAGCATCGTATGGTAAATGCAGGTTTCTGACTCTCGTCTCATGCTATAAAGCAAGTAAATACTAGTGCGAGTAGTAAACAAGTAATGCATGCATATCATAAATAGTCTCCTCTCGTCTCCTCTTAAGCATAAAGAAAATAAGCTCATCCAACTCACAGCGCTGCCATTAAGAGTAAACACATAACTGCATTGAGATTTATAGTCATCTTTATCAGACTGAAAACTAGCATTGATATACCCTTGAACTCTTAGTTCATTGTTATTTCCTCCATATATTAAGAATAAATCCTTAATCTTTCTCAAGTATTTAAGAATGTTCTTAACCGCTATCCAATGTTTCGCTTCATGGTTCGCTTGGAACCTGCTTGTGACACCCAAAGTATAAGAAGCATCTCGTCTTATACATAGCGTCACATACATGATATATCCTATTACTGAAGCGTAAGGAATCCTATCTATGCGATCTCTCTTAGCCTCTATCTTTGGACACATATTTTTCAAAAGATTAATACCATGCCCTATGGGATAGAGTCCTCTCTTATACTCTTCCATTTTAAATCTTCTCAAGATTTTGTCTATGTACATAGATTGGGTTAGGAGATCGGAAGAGCAAGCAATCTTTTAGATCCATCTCTATAGATCTTAATCCCAAAAACCATATACTGCCTCTTCCAAATCCATGATGGAGAAGTTAGTTGACAACTAGAATTTTACTTATTTTTACATAGGGGTGTTGTTTCTTAATAGTAGTATTTCATCTACATACAAAATTAGAAACATGTCTTTACTCCTACTAGCTTTCTTGTATACACATGGCTCATCTTCATTTTTGATAAAATCAGTCTTTTTGATTGCCTCATTAAAATGAAGATTTCAGATCTTAGAGGCTTGCTTTAGTCCATATATAGACCTTTGTAGCTTACATACTTTATTTGGCTCATTGAACTGAAAACCTTTAGGTTGTGTTATGTATATATCCTCACTAAGATTATGGTTGAGGAATACAGTTTTGACATCTATATGTCGAATCTCATAGCCATGATATACTGCTATTGAAAGCAGAATTTTAATTGACTTAGATAGGGCTACCGGTGAAAAAGTTTCATCAAAGTCAACTCTTTGTCTTTGATTATAACATTTTACCACCTATCTAGCCTTATAAGTCTGAACTTTGCCATCCATGTCGATCTTTTTCTTGTAAACCCATTTACAACCTATAATTTTCATCCCTTTAGGCAGATCAACTAAGGTCCAAACCTTATTTTAATACAAGGAATTTATTTTGGATTCTATGGCTTCTTGCCGTCTCTTTGAGTCAACACTTGACTTTGTTTCTACGTAGGTAGTAGATTGATCTTCTTCAATTAACAATGAAGCAAGGTAATCATCATATCATATCTTTAAGGAGGACATATAACTCTACTCGATTTACGTATCAGAGCTAGCGTGTCCTTAGGAACTGGTGTCTCCCTATTGCTAGTTTCTGCCTCATCTAATGAAGACTCAACCCTTGACTCTTCTAATCGGTTAACTTCTTCTGTGGTTTCTTGAACCTCTTTAAGATTTGCTTCACTCCAGTGTTTCCTCTTAGAATAAATTCTTTTTCTAAGAATACAGTATGTTTAGTTATGATGACTTTCATCTTAGTGGGTTCGCAGAAAAAATATCTAGCTATTTTTTAGACACCCAATGACGAAGTCAAAATTTCGGATGACCTAGATGACGATTTGTATCCTCACGAGCATGGCAACCTGTAAAAAAGGCCTCAAGGGATGACCTTGAAGCCCCTCCGGTGTGGGAGTAAGTGCTTGTAGGAGAGAACAAAAAAAAATATAAAAGGTGAAAAAATGAGAGCCATTTACTTGGGAGATATGCGAAGCTTATTTATAGAAAACTGAAGGTAATAATATGATGAAGTAGTACCTTAATGGGCCTGTAGTCGAGGGTCCCCTTGTCGAACCAATATAGGCCCATTAAGAAGATGAAGGCACGATTTTTGCTACTAGAATTTTACCCTTGTCATAGGCCCACTTGCATATGTGGTCAAGGTTGACCTTCTTATGCAAAGAGAAATCAACTCTTGTTAATGTATCATCTCACGACAAAGAAATTTTCTCATAAGGAAATGGTTTGCCTCGCGAGATACTATATTATCTAGCGAGATAAAAGGAATCTTAGATTGGCAAAGAATCCTCTTGTCTTTGACACATTCAAACCCTATGCAATAAAAGGAATCTTGAATGGGCAAATAATTCTTTTTCTGCACCGACACAGTCAACCCATGCATGTAAGAGTCTTGTCACTTGAAAATTGGATTTTAAGTATAAATATAAGCTTTAGGAAGGTGTTTCTTTAGAAAATTGGCAAACTTGGTGCATGATATGAATTTTGGTTTGGGCGACCTGTTTGAATTCATGGTGAACCTGGTGCTTCCTAGTGTCCTAGACGATGGCAACCTGGTGCTTCTTGGCTCGGTGGCCTCTTTGCTCCCTCGGCTAGGTGACTTATTTGTTGGGCTAGGCGATTTGTTTCTACTTCTTGGGCAACCTCACGGTCTCATCCATCTCAAGCAACCTCCTATCTAGGCGACTTCCTCGGCTTCCTCTTTTAGCCTCAAGGTGACCTTCTTGCTTCCTCTTTTAGCTTCTAGGTGACCTCCTCGGCTTCTGGGTGACCTTTTTACTTCTAGGTGAGCTATTCTCATTTAGGAGCATCAGGTAATGTTTCTTTCGTGCTTAACCATTGTGTTTAAGATGGCTAGTAGGAGGCGAGTGCGTAAGCTTGGGATAATTGATGATTTATTCAACCCTTTAAAAGTCGAGTCCGGGGGTTTTTATTCCTACCAAGGATCAAATGCTGGTGGTTTCGTGATTGAGATGGAGAGTGGAGAGGAGGATGATGAAGAAGATAGCAGTGACAAAGATAGTGGTGAAGAAGATAGTGATGATTTAGGTAATGTGTTTCCAAGTAAGAGGTGTAGGATGAAAGAGCATCAAAGTGTAAAGTTGATGCATAAGTATGGCCTATTTCCTCATTAAACGTACAGGGTGCCTGGTCCAAATGAATTGGCCTATGAGTGTGAAGAGGGTGAGGTGACCATTTATAAGTCTCAGCTAGTCTTGGGTCTTCGATTTCCCTTGAACTCATTTTTTTTAGATCTTTTAAATGAAATTGAGTTATGTTCGGCACAGGTAATGACTAATGGTAGGAGCTAATACATTATTACCTCATCCTAATGAGGGCTATGGGCATCTCTCCTAGTGTTGAGGTCTTTAGGCTTTTCTTTGATCCCAAGCTTAACACTACCAATAGGTGTTTGTTTTATATGTAGGGTTGGAAGAAATGTGTGTTGCCCTAGATTCCATCTTCTCAAGCTGGGTAGAGAGTGGAGTTTGTTTACATTAAGCCAGTTGATGGTGGCTTTCCCTTTCCCACTAGATGGGCAGACGTAGATGTAAGGCAACTCAATAGGCTTAGGTCAACTGATATAGACTTGATCACCGATGCCATGAGAATTTGTGACTACGAGCTCCTTTACGAGGCTGCTCATGACCTCCTCACTACCCCTATCTTGAAGATGGCTGGTATTGGAGTGTAGAATCGGTCGAGCTCTTTGGCTTTGTTGTTTGAGATCGGAAGAGCGTCGTTTCACTTCTAACTTTTTATATTGACCTGTTGCAGAGATGGCAAATGTTAACAACATGGCTCTGATGAAGTTTGTACATGCCCGTGTGAAGACTACTAAGAAAGAGTGGGTTGAAGTAGGGATACAATATAGGGACAATCCTAGCCAGAGGGCGAGGAAGGTCCCTTTCATCCACAAACTTGAGGCAAAGAAAAGGTTACGAATGAGGATGCTCCACGGCCGCCCTATCCAGGCAAGTTACAACCTCATAGAGAAGGCTCTTCCAGCCGACATGCCCCAATTCGTGGCTCCTCCGGCACTCCTACCCAGGTTAAGGGTCCTCTAGGCAAATGGCTCGGGTTATTAAGGCTCAAGTAGTGGAGAATTCTAAAAAGGGTTTGTTATGCAATCTTGTTGACAAGTATGAGAAAAATCATGATTTAAATGTTGGAGTTGAGGCCTCCTCTACGAGATGAGTAAGTTTTGTCCCTTATCTTGTTGGCTAGATATTTCTTTTCACTTTATGATGACCTTCGTTTTGTAGGCTGTTAATGTTGGTCTGGGAGCTATGTAGAATGCCTTGACATGGTCAGCTATAGCGGCTCAATAGTAGCATATAATCCAATATCATTGCCAAAAGGTAGAGGATCTTGAAGTAAGTAGGTAAGACAAAGCTGTTGGGGCAATTTCAAGCCTTTAAGGTGGCGATCTAGAAGAGTTTGGACAAGATTGATGATTTCCACATACAAGCTATGAGACTGAATGAAGAGAAGGTAAGTGAGACTGTAGAGGCTGTGGAATACTGTAAGTGTAGTTAGGCTTTTGAACTCGCGAAGGGCGAGTATGCTTATGGTATGTATAACCAGTGTGTGATAGAGTGTAGGGCATGGTGTCTCCAGCATGTGCCCGATCTCAACATCGACCCTCTCTCTACTTTCTCGGTAGGTCTAGCTCAGCTTAATCTGAGGCCTTTTGGTGGCCCTTCTCCTAAAGAGAATGTTGGCCAGGATGACGACATGTATGAGATATTTAGGGATAATAAAGAGGAAGATCAAGACTAAGCATCTGTGCCGACCTGCCCTACCTTTTGTCCAGGGTATGTCCTGATGAAAAAATGTTCTCTTAAGTATTTTGAGCTCTATAATGATTTCTAATGACTCTTGTAGGTTTCATTTTCATAGGATGTATGACGTTTTAACTCTAACAGGTTATGTATTGGCTTGTCTTTTGTTTTATGTAGTATAACACTTTGCTTTTGCGTTGCATGTAATCTTGATTGATCTTGGGTTTGACTTAGGCTCTCAAGAGTGATTTTGAGTGGTTTATGTAAGGTGACCTCTCACCCTTTCTTGGGATAACCTTTTTGCAGGTCACTCGAGGGATGACCTCCTTGGAGATTGCCTTTTTGGGGTGACTTTCTTTGGTTGAGGTCGCATTTTTTTTTGGGTGACCTTCTTGGAGGTTGCCCAAGGGACAACCTCTTTAGAGATCACCTATTCGGGGTGACCTTCTTTGGAGGTCGACTCTTTTTGTGGTGACCTCCTTGGAGGTCATCTTCTTTTTAGGGTGACCTTCTTTACCTCACGAGGTCGCCTCTTTTTGGGGTGGCCTCCTTGGAGGTTGCCCGAGGGACAACCGCTTTGGAGGTCTCTTTTTCTGGGTGACTTTCTTTGGAGGTTGCCCAAGGGACAACCTCTTTGGACCCGAGGGACAACCTCTGTGGAGGTCTCCTTTTCTGGGTGACTTTCTTTGGAGGTCACCCGACCTCACCTCTACCCTCTCTTTGGGATGACCTCTAAGAGGTTGACCTCTTGAAGGTTGACATCTTGGTCGACCTCCTTTGGTTGACCTTTGTTTTGTTCGTAATAGGATTGTGTGTGACTTTAAAATGGATTTGTGTTTTAACATTCGGGTTTCAATCTTTTAAGTCTGAAATTTATCTTTGCCCTTTGTGGTCGCG
>CAVNYN010202084.1:0-52438 GCA_963692815.1 Nyctanthes arbor-tristis
GGTTCTTCTTGAAGAACCGACGCCTATAATTTTGTTTAGGCGTCAGTTGTACACCAACAACCGACACCAAAAACGTATTTTTTTAGTTTGTTTTTTAAATCTGATATAGGCGTCAGTTTTTATGTAACAACCGACGCCTATTATTCTTGTTTAGGGGTCGGTTGTACACCAACAACCAACGCCTAAAACGTATTTTTTATTTTTTTTTAAATTTGATATAGGCGTCGGTTTTTATGTAACAACCGACACCTCTTATTTTTTTTTCCAGCATGCATGCAACATTGTAAGAAGTTATAACCCTACGGAAGATGTAAAATAACAAACACAGCATACAAAGCCAAACACAGCATCTAAAGCCAATAAGAAACATATCCAACACATGTAAATAATCTAACTATAAAAAATAAAAACACTTACAACAACATTGCCAAGAAATTGAATAAATTAATTTAGACCACTATAAATCAAATACTCCGAACATTATAATTACTATATTTCCACCCAAATCATCACAATCTAATTAGTCTAACTACATTCAACAACAAAGTCAAAGATAAGTTATAAATTGTACAAAAATATTATGCTATTAATGAACCGTTGGAATAATGTACACTAGCTAACTCTTGAAATGTACATGTTTGCATGAAAATGTATAATGCATAGGCAATCCATATTTCAAAACAAATAAGATAAAAGATTATACACAATAGTCAATAAAGTACTTGGCCCACATATCTCAAATCTTGTCTATATTCGCTTGATCATACAATTCAACGTTATATGCCTACAACAAAAAAGAAGAAACATAATTACTGTCTTAATAAAATACATACATGAAACTTTAGAAAATTCTTAGTTTTCGAAAAATATTTATACCTTCTCAAGATATTCTGAACTACGAGAACATTTGTGACTATATCGTACATATTTTTCATTACACAATAGCCACACTCGTTGGATCCCGGTTGTTGAGCATACTAAAATTTCCAATGAATTGACAATTAATATTAGCAGTTAAACCACTAAAATTTAAAAATTCAGTATATAGTTATTATAACATGCAGATAATACTTTTCATACCTTAATTGATTTCCATATGAGATTGGTCTTCCTCATTTTCTCCGGTGCCCACAATGTTCTAGCTACCCTAAAATAGTAATATATATGTGTGTGTAAAAGTGAAATAAACAATATCGGCATAGAGTCATAACAATATCGGCTTACAAAGCATCTAACGTCTCTGGATCAATTACCTTGCCACAAATCTTGTTGATCTAAAAGCAGAGCTTAGTTATGACATGTCTAACATGTTTTGGCAATACCCGTATTGCAATTGGTAAAAAATGTTGCATTAAGACATGACAATCGTGAGATTGCATACCAACCAATTTCAAGTCTTTCATCGAGACAAGCCTCTTGATGTTTGATGAATAGATCAGGCAGAAACTTAACAGCATTCAAGCACTCACAAAAACTTGTTTTCTCTTGTCTAGACAAGTACAGCATGCATGAGGCAAATATGTACGCTCTCCTGAATCCTGCGTTGCCAACTGGTCTCATATCCCCATTTCGACTATGTCTTTTCTAAATTTGACATCATTTTTCATTTTTGCTACGATATTCAATAATGTCCCCATCACACTATCGCAGACATTCTTCTCCACGTGCATGGCATAGAGACAGTGTCTAACTTACAAGTTTGGCCAGTATGGTAGATCCCAAAATATTGATTTCTTCTTCGATAGACCTTTTTGAGGAGGCTTAGAGGTTTTACCAAACACAACGTTTACATCTTGAACTCTCTTATAAATCTGTCTTCCTGTTAACGACAAGCAGACAACTCGAGTCTCTGTTTTCCTATTGAAAACCTTTTTTTGCTTTCGATATGGGTGGTCATAAGGGAGAAATGCACAATGACCCATGAACACATTTTTCTTACAGTTATTCAACCAAAGATCGATCGCCTTATCTTCACAAATGGGGCATGCTTTGGCTTCTTTGGTAGTATAACCTGACAGGTTACCATATGCTGGAAAGTCATTTATGGTGCAAAAAATCATGGCTCGCAATGTGAAATGTTTCTGCTCATATGCATCAAACACTGAGACGCCTTCGTTCTACAACAACGTCTAATCGTCGATGAGTGGTGTGAGATACACATCTATATCATTACCTGGCTATTTAGGCCCCGAAATCAACAATGATAGCATGATGTACTTCCACTTCATACACAACCAAGGAGGGAGATTGTAACATATCAAAAGAACTGGCCAGGTATTATATTGACTGCTCATATTACTATACGGATTCATTCCATCTGTACATAGACCAAGCCTAAGATTCCTATCTTCTCCACCGAATTCGGTAACACTACATTTAAACACATATTTAATGTGATGTGAACTTTCACATCATTTTGATCATTATCTCCACATAACACAATTAAATTTCGAAACCTATACAAATTTTGAATTTTAAATCCATTTAAAAATCTACTTTTTCATAAATCCTTACCAAAAAAAGTGGACACTGATTCGAGTGAACCAACCGATGAAGAGCGCTTCGAGGAAGAGATGAATGACATAGAAACGACAGGAGGTTTTGATGTCAATCAATGGGACATATTGGGACAAGTTTCAAAAATATTCCTTGACTATTCATTATCACTCCATTTATCAATCACTTAAAATATCAAAATTTAGATCACACCACATTTAATCACATATTTGATGTGATATGAACTTTTACATCATTTTAATCATTGCCTCTATATGACACAATCAAATATTGACATTCATACAAAACTTGAATTTTAAATCCATTTATCTCTCATATTTTTAGAAACGGTCACCATTATACTTTACTTTCCATTTTCATATGGTCATTAAACTTTAAAATATTTTTCATTGGTCACTGATTTTTACATTTTCATCACAAATCACATTTCTGTTGCTCACATTTTTTTATTCAAATGCTAGATAATAAAGATTTGAAATGATACTTTTATTTCTTAACTAATATGACCAATATAAAAAAGATTCGTGAGGAACAAGTAAAAATATTTACAATCCAATGGCAACTGAGAAATATGTTGAAGTTCAATGACCATGTGTAAATGCAGAGTAAAGTACAATAACCGTTAAAAACATTTTAAAGTTCAATGGCTAAGTAAGAACATTAGGTGATATTCAGTTACTATTTAGGTAATTAACCCAAGAATTAGCCAACAAGTATGATGCCGTTTCAGCAGCCTTCATTCTAGGGCTAATTATTTAAATACTTTTGTTTCTTGGGTTATTTAAAAACAGAGTGCCATACACATTATTATTAAATAACCCATCTATACTATATCTAGAAAAGAATAAATGGAGGAAACATGTTTGGACAATATTATTCTCACTAATATTTTGTAATTTCAGATATGTCCTTCAACTAAATATATTCTTAAGTTATAGTATTTTGTGATTTAATGCATTTCTTAAACCTAATTGAGTAACTAAACTACATTAATGCTATAAGATTACGCTTCTTTTATTCTTTTATATATAAAAGAGAATAAGTGGGGGAAACATTTTCAACTATATTACCCTCACTAATATTTCATAATTCCAAATATGTCCTTCAATTAAATATATTCTTAAGCTACAGTATTTTGTAATTTAATAAACCTAATTGAGTAATTAAACTACATTAATGCTGGAAGATTAATTTCCTTTATTCGTTTTGAATTGAAAATGGAAAAAATGATAAAGGAAACCTTACGACCAGATAATGTTTATGTCCAAGTTTTCAAATGGTTCGTATACCAAATTATTAGTAATTATTTCATAAAATTTTTTACCCCTCTATTATACTTCTGCTAGCATATATAAATATGCTTATAATGTCCTTAACAATATATAATCTCTTTTTGATGCTTTAAATTTTTTTATTGGAGTATTTGAAATGAGAAATGTTTTGAATGGATGAGCCACACAAGCATTTTCAAATAATCATGAGAATTATTTCTTTGTTTATAATAAGATTTTATATATTAAGGGATTATTATTATTTTAAATTACGTTTTTCTAGCTATCAATCTATTCCAACCATTACTTTGTAGTTGCACTACTTGAATCTTTCTTTCTCTAAAGGAAGAGGAGTAATTTTGTAACAGGTTTATAAGGGTTGCATTATTTTATGAATGAATATACAGCCAAGAATTTGCAACGAGTTATTCTGGTGTTATGTGTTATGCTCAAAGTTGCAAGTTGCTTCTTTTGGTATGTATTAATTATTATATTGCTTCATTTAGTAACAAACAATAAATTGAACGTTATATGGTTTGGTTTAGTATCGTGACTTCTGCAATATTCTTTAATTGAAGAGATAATTTACTCAATACTTATTTTGTAAAATGGTGTTTTAAAACTTATTAATAATTAGCTCGTGCACATTGCCAATGTCAGTTTTGTTTGCGTTATAAAGACAAAGCTTATGAATGTTGATTGACAAAATCACGTGCAAAACACGTCTTTCTTACTAGTATATACAAATATAATTAACAATAATGATTTACTGGTCCTTAGGAAATCTGGTTATATTTGCTAGTTTTCTATCGAGTTAATATGAGATCTGTTTATGGAATCCGTGTACTTATATGGCGACACTTGATTTGAGGAGAAATGATAAACCCCAACGTTTTGTATAAGTGAAGAAAAGTGATAGATACGCAAGCTATGTAAAAGAGCCCATGTTGATCCTATAAAAAAAATTATTATATCTAAGAGTTAATATCATAACCACTTATACGTATTTACTTCCATGTTCGCTGAAATGATCTTAGACGATCCTCATAGTATGAAAAGATCTATTCCAATGCTCACTGACTACTTGTAATATGTACTTGAAAGAGAGGAGATAGACTTGAAACCACTATAAGTTGCCAATTTTCTATATAGAGAAAACACGGCTTCTGTTTATAGAATCCGCGTGCCTACATAGCAATACTTGATTTAAGAGAAAAGTAATGAGCATCAGTATTTTGTATAAGTGAAAAAAGTGATAGACATTATAGAGCTCACATTGCCTCTATAGAACAATTGCTATAAGTTTATAGACATATGATTAACACAAGGATAAAGATAATTACTTTGGTGAAGGCTTGCCATTATAACAAACTAGATTGATATATCATCTCCAAGTTTGTTAGAAAAATATTTGAGTCATACATTAAATTAAAATAATATATTTTTTTTTGCACACACACACATATATATATATCTGAAAGTAGTAGGGGAAAAAGTAGAAGATTGAGTTGTCAGGAGTACTAGAATTTATTCTTGTAATTGGATAACATCATTTTTGAAAAGACAACCATGAGCCAAAATCTCTTATATACTTAACACATCAATACAAGGATGAATCTCTTCCCGTGTAATGTCCCAAATTTAAATTATGACTTTTTATAACTGTGAGTAGTGGCTCACTTAAATCCCTTGGCCCATTTGACTCTGGCCCAATTTGAAGTTACCATTGGTGACCCTTGTTTAAAGACATTGGCTTGTCTTTGGTTTAGTTGGGACGTTGGCTAAGACAAAGAGAGAGAGGCACTGAGTTGTGGTGAGAATTCAGGTGAAAATCCTCCAACTCCAGCGAGCTTCTGCTTGCCATTCCCTAAGGAGATGGTGCCATGACTCCGGCATTTCATGTGTAGTCTTAAATCTGAGCTCAAACATCTACAACAAGTGGAGGGTTTTGGAGCAAAGTCCTTGAGTTATTTCCATCACTTGGGAGATTATATTTCTCTTTGTTCTTGCCAAATCTACTGTAATAGGCATTGTAATCTCAACTAATGGTATTAGAGCTATGGTAGGAGGATCAAAGTGGTGGAAAAACCTCAAAATCAGACCTGGAAATCACGAAATCAGCTCTGGCAGTTTTTTGAAAATTTTCAAAATTCACGACCTTCAAAGCCCGATTCCGGCCAAACCAGACGTCGTTTGGAGAAACTGAGTGTGACATCCCAAATTTTATAGAGCAAAAGTTAAAGGTGGAATAGTCAAGCCAAGGTCAAAATTGGACTAAGATGCATTAATATAATTTTTTGGTCTATCATTTAAGCAATTAAATAAGTTTGGAATTTATATGAAATTTTATTATAAGTTGGTAGTTTCAATGTAATAATATATGAAGTTAAGGACCAACTTACAGCAAGTAAGAAGTTGAGAGACTTAGGTGCAACTTTCCTAAATCTCTAGATTTTTCTCTTGCATTTTGGGATAATTACATACATTACATACAAGCAAACATAGAAGAGACAAGAGGGAGAGACCGAGAGAGGAGTTGGAGGATCAAGCAAGAAGAGGAAATTCTTGGGAAAACTTGAAATGGAAATTAGAGGAATGGAAGGAGAAGAAGGAGCAATTATGATATGTAAGTAATTTTCACTTTTAAGCTTTGATTTCATATAAATTTTAAGGTTTAGTTTTCTTCAAGGGTTAAGAAATTTTATAGAATTGATTAGTTGATTATGATGTAGTTTATTGGTTTACATGGGGTAAAATTATGCTTAGACATGAAAATTGAAATTTTTGTGCATGAAGTTTCTGCCCTTCCCAATTTAGGAGGCCATAACTGATCATATAAGTGGAATTTTAATAAGATACAAGTTGAAAAATGATCTTCTATGGGTCCTCTATCATCCAAAATTTGAATAACGCCATTTGGAGGTCGGTAGGAGTTTTTATGATATATTTTGCGAGAGTGGTCAGGGCTGACCCGAGAGCAGATTTTTAGGAGGTGGGGAAATATTTTGGTGTTCCTAATTTAGTCTTCTTGAGCTCAATTTCGTATAGAATGAACTTATATAATTGTTCTACCTTATGGGAAAATTTCATAAACATATAATACCATTCTTGAGTATAAAATGGTTTTAAATGGGCATTGCCTAAACAGGGGAAAAACTTAACAATCCTAGTTTAAAGAGTTGAACTAAGTCTTGATTCCATAAATGATGCACATGTTGGACAAAAGAGTTTAGTTAAGTGTGGAAATGAAGAACTAGTGGTATTTGAGACCTTAATATGTGCTACTATGACAATTAGTAAGATGAAGTAAACTAGAATGATTATATGAAGGGAACAATCATATATGTATTCAAGAATGAAGAAATCATGAAGTATTTCATGGAATATATGACTTGTGATCAAAGGAGATTTCATGTTGATAAAAATTGGTTGAATTAGAAAGTCTTTAATTGGTAAATAAGCTAGAAAGAAGATAGCATGGTTGAGAAAAGATAAGTAAAAGAATTAAGTACATGTTGGTAAAAGAATTGAATTATATGTGTGAATTGAGAAATATAAAGGAATTAAATGTTAAGTAGAATTTTCATATGATATCATAGGAAATGATAAGGGCCAAAAGGAAGTGAAACACGAAAGGATGCTACTTAACCAGCGAGTGGAGACTTTCTCTAAACTTTTGGAAATGAACTTCATTGTGTCTTTAATATACATGATATTGTGAAATTGATTACAAAAATGATTTTATGGAATTCTTGAGAATTCTTCTTTCATTTGGAAAGGTCATGAAGTTGAGATTGTGACATTTGAGAATTTTCAAAGATATAATTTATTTCTTCAAATGATAAATGACTGAAAACTTCCCCATGAAATATGCTATGCTTCCATTTCACAAAAAAACTTGCAATGTTTTATAATGAATACATTTCTATGAAATTTCAAAAGTTGATGTTTCTTAGAAAAGTCATGTGGATTTTCTTTAGAAAAGTTTATGTGGAGTTACGCAAACAGAATGCTTATGATTTTTATATGAGATGATACTACATGATTTTTAGAGAAATGTTTGATTTGAAACATGATTTATAATGTATGAAAACCCCAATTTTGTATCCAATGTCATGAATTTGACGCCTATGGGCAAAGGGGCCTATATGGCTCAAGCTGACAAAATGAGAAGCCACCTACGGGCGAAGAGGCCTAGGTTCAAGCTGACCAAATGAACGCCGCCCAGGGAAAGAGGCCTATGTGCTAGCTATGGCTCAAGTTGGTCGTTGTGCCGCCTAGGGCGAAGGGGTCATAAGGCACCTATAGCCCAAGCTAATGTCTATGCAGGTATGACTTGATGTTATGATCATGTGATGTTGGATACTTTTTGGGGAAAATTCTATGATGTTATGGAAATGAAATGATTTTTATGATGTTTTATGATGCATTTTATGATGAATATTAAATGAGATAATGTTCACAATGTGTTTTAACATGCAACGATTTTATCCATATTCATGTTATGCTGAGATTACAGTTTTCAAATTATGAAATTCTCTGATTGACTTTTTCATCTTATTTGCTATTTTTCAAAGGATATAACGTGATTTCTCAAGGCAAGCTTATTTAAAAACCCCACTCACTAGGCTTATTAGCTCACATGGTTTCCAAATGATTGTCTTTCCGGTAGCAATTAGAGTTTGGGCAACACATCAGGATCGAGCTTCTATTCTCATAATTGAGCCACCACCTAATAAAATGAGCTGTTATAGGGCTTGTTGTTAGTATGATTTATAGATTTTGAGGGGGTTAAGCTACTAGTATACATTGAGAATTCTGAGTAAAGCAGATTTAGTTCAGTATAATTTTTCATATATAGAGTATTGTTACTGGTGACGGTTGGAATTATTACATTGTGAAGTGTATTTGGGTAGATGTTGGGTGTTATGCAGGTTGGTTGTTAACAAATTAGAGGAGATGCTGTCGAAATTTTTCTAAAATAAATAGTATATCTACAAGCCTTAACAGTAGTTTCTAGCTTTTAGTTGGAATTTATCGTCGGCGCATGTCACACTTCTAGCAAGTTAAAGATGCTGGAAGTAGGGTGTGTCACTAAGACCAGACCCAAACTCACCGCCACGAGTCGCATCCATTGGTGAGGTAGTGTGTGGAGGCGTTTTTCAGCGGCTCTTCCGATCTCGACATCAACAGACATATTGTTCTGACGGTGAGACAGACCCTCTAGTGGTGGTGGTGTAATTTTCCGGCGAATAGGTGAGGCGGTAGAGCTTTGACAGTGAGTTAAGGCAGTTTTCCGGTGAGGTGTCGCATCATGGCTGGTGGTGTACCATTTCAAAACATTTATTCTCTTGATTGCTTTATTTATCAAGTATTGAACACCATGAAACACCGTTGTTCGATGATGTTGGGTAATATCTCACTAAACTTTCACTTTATGAGCATTTTTCAGGTTGTTAATTACCTTTGATGCTTGGGCTTTGTGTCGTAGTTTAGGTAGTGTGATTAGGTGAATCTTTTGCTCTCTTATTTGCCATAACTTTGTGACTTGATTGCTTGATTGAATTTCTTGGGTAGTCTTGATTGGTACATTGTCCACGACTTGTCTTTGATACCGGAAAATTGGCATTGGTGAATATTGACATGTGCATGAATGTGTTCTGATTTGCATCATATTGGAAAGTGATTTCGGTGTTCAATTGGTTTAGGTTACATTTGTGTGTGACTGACTTTTATTGAATCGATATCTCTCTTAAGTCACCCATCATGGGTTCAAAAGTGGAATTGTCACCATTTGATGGAGAGGGAGATTACTCAGTTTGGAAGAAAAAAATAAAAGCCATTTTAGTTTAACAAAAAGTTACTAAAGTACTTGATGACCCAAGCACATACCCTGATACAATAAAAGCTAAATCTAATGAAATTGCTGATGTGAATGAAATTGCACATAGTTCTATCATTCTGTATTTGTCTGATGATATTGTGAGATAAGTCGATGAAGATAAGACTACTAAAGAATTGCGGAAAGCTCTTGACAAGATGTTTTTGAAAAAAACGTTGCCAAAGAGGATTTTCCTACTTGAAAAGCTTTTAGTTTTAAAATGGACACGGGAAAGGACATTGAGTCCAATCTTACTGATTTTGGCAAGATTGTCAAGAGTTTGGCCCACAATGAAAAGAAATTTGATGATGAAGATTTGGCTGTCATTCTTTTAAACTCTCTTCCTGATTCATATCGTGATATTAGGAATGCCATCAAGTATGGTAGGGATAAGTTGACTTAGGCAATCGTGATAGATGCCTTGAAGTCTAAAGAGTTGGACGTAGAAAAAGAGTTAATGGGTATGAGAGAGGAGAGCTTATTTAGCGGTCATAGGGGAAGAGGTGAGTCTAGAGAGTGTAACTCTAGTTCTAGTCACAAGAAGAGTAGAGGGAAGTCAATGGGTAGGTCTAAGTCTCCAGATAAGAGTGGTAAGAAGTGCTATAATTGTACTATGTTGGGGCACTTTAAGAGAGAATGTCCTAACTCCAAGAGAAAACAAAAAAATCAGAACCTATTGTTATTGCTAATTCCTTTCGTAACATGCATATTAATACAGTGATTGATGCTGGTGCTTCTAGTGACCAGGGGAGCCTACATGCTATGAATGTTAGTAGTATTGACTTTAGCAAGGAGTGGATCCTTGATACACGTACCACTGCTCATATGTGTCCGCATAGATCTTGGTTTTATAACTACAGAGAGGTTGAGCCTAGACAAGTTTAGTCAGACCTCTATTGGGTGTCAGACATGTTCCCAGGATGGCTATGAATCTCATTTCAACGGCTGTTCTAGAGGATCAAGGCTATAAATTTGGAAATTATAGTGGTACCGTTAAGGTTTCCAAGGGATCTCTTGTAGTTATGAAAGGACCAAGGAAAATCGGGTTGTATGTCCTTTAAGGTGAAGCCTTAGAGGGTGGAGAGTCAGCTCTATTTTCAGTTGTTGAGGATAAGTCGGAGCTTTCACATAGAAGGATGGGACACATTGGGAATTGAAGCTTGAAATGTCTTAGTGACCAAAAGTTACTTGGGAAATATAGTACTACACCTTTGAGCTTTTGCGAGACTTATGTTCTAGGAAAGTCATATAAAGTTAACTTTTGGATTGGTGAGCACTACACTAAGTGCCTTACATTTATGCTGATTTGGGGGGACCCGAAAAACATTCTACATTTGGGGGGAAAAAGATTTTTTCTTTCCATTGTTGATGACCACTTGAGGAAAGTTTGGATATATATATCCTTAATGCAAATCTGAAACCTTTATCAAATTCAAGTCGTGACTTGCCTTAGTTGAGAACCAAATGGGTAAAAGTGTAAAAACTCTTAGGACTGACAATGGACTATTGCAACTTTGAATTTGAAAAATTCTGCAAAGGCAAGCGTATTAGGAGACATAGGACTGTAAAAAGTTCCCCGCAGCAAAATGGGGTGGCTGAGAGGATAAATAGGACCTTGATAGATAAGGTCAGATGTTTGTTGATTAGCTTAGGGGTTGTCTAAAAGGTTTTGGGTGAAGACTTGTGTATTGCTGCCTATTTGATAAATAGGTGTCCTTCCAGTGCTGTTAACTTTAGAACTCCATAAGAATTGTAGACTGGTAAGCCTCTAGATTTATCACATCTTAGATTGTTTGGTTGTGTGGCTTTTACACACCAAGTTGAGGGCAAGTTTGACCCTAAGGCTACTAAGTGTGTTATGTTGGGCTATCCCGAGGGAGTGAAGGGTTACAGATTGTGGGTTCTAGGTGAAAGAGGCATTAAGCTTATATGTAGCAGAGAAGTAAAGTTCAATGAACTTGAGATGCTTTGCCTTAAGACCTGAGAGAAAGAGACTAAGAAGGAGGAGTTTTCTTCTAAAAAGAGGATTGAGTTTGAGGTGAAGAAGTTAGACATTAATTTAGAGGGTAGGGAAACCAAGCCTCAAGTTGAATCTGATCATGAAGCAGCTAATGAACAACCCAAACTTGAGCTTGAATATGAAATTCCTAAAATTGATGTCCCTATTGAGGAAACATCTGTAGGTACCAATTTGGTTGATTATCAATTAGTTAGGGACAGAGAGAAAAGACAAGTAAAGCCGAATTTGAGATACATATCTGCAAATTTGATCGACTTTGTCTTAGTTTCAGGTGAAGTCATAGAGTCTATTGAGCCTACATCATTTGAAGAGGTTGTCAACTGCAAAGATTCTGAAAAGTAGAAGCAAGCTATGAAGGAGAAGATCCAGTCTTTGAACAAAAATAAAACTTGGAAGTTGGTTGAAAAACTAAAGAATCAAAAAGTAGTCCAGTGTAAATGGATCTACAAGTTCAAAGACGGAGTTGAACATAATAACCCCATGAGATACAATGCCAGGTTGGCAGCTAAGGGATTTACTCAGAGAGAGAGGATTGATTATAATGCCGTATTCTCACCGGTGATCAAGTATAAGACTATTACGTTAGTCTTGGCGTTATTTGTTTAATTCATTTGAGAGTTAGGGCAATTAGTTATTAAGACTGCTTTTCTTAAAGAGGAGTTAGAAGAAGTCATTTACATGTCCCAGCCTTAAAGATTTGATGTGAAGGCCAAGTCTGAACTTGTGTCCTTGCTGAGGAAGTCTTTGTATGGTTTTAAGCAGAGCCCTAGGCACTGGTATAGAGACTTCACTACTATAGAATTTGAAATAAAGAACCATGATGGACGTCGGTTCTTGTAAAAACCGACACTTATGCAAGACGTGGTGGCAATTTTGAAATTAAATGTCAAAGAATACACGACGGTTCTGCTTAAAAACTGACATGTAAAGTGTGGCAAAATTATATGTGTCGGTTGCAAAGTTGCAACCGACGCCTTTACCCAAGAATGGGCGTCGGTTCTCTAAAGAAACCAACGCCCAGGAACCGACGCCCATTAGTTATAGGCGTCGGTTTCGAGTTGCAACCGACGCCTATAACTTTTATTTCTACTCCCCAGATTCTATTTCTACGCATTTTGACCGAAACCTTTGACCGCATTTTGACCGAAACCTTTGTCTGCAAAAATTCGCGATTCCTCTTTGACCCAACCTTCCAAAACCCATAGCTCTCCCTCCGGTCACTTCTACCCGAAGGCACAACCATATTGAAAGGCGGGCATCTGGCGGTCGGTGGCGGGAGGCTTTGCGGAGCGGTGGTTTATCCGATTTTGGTGGTCCATCCGATTTTGGTGGTTTATCATCCATTTTTCGTAGCATTTTGAAGGTAAGTATTCTCTTTTTGTAATTTAATTTGCAATGTTGTGGGTATTTGTTTATAATTTGAGAAATAAAATTTTTTAGTTTGTATATATTTAATAAATATAGATTTTTTGATTTTTGTGGATTTTTTGAATTTGTGGGATATTATTTGTTGAATATATGTGTTCACGTTGTTATGGGTTCACATAATGTAGTTAGATTGTATGAATTTTTAGGGTTTTTATAGAGGTGGAAATTGTTGCGCACCATGTGTTCGATAAAATGCCTACGAAATATAAACATGTAATTCATGCATTGGCTCGAGATATGGATAAGTAATTGTGTGATATTAGTGTGTATGTCGAAAAGTATTGAAAGTTAAATAAATTATATAATGTAAATAACATGCAATTAAGTATTATTATTAATAAATTACATAATGTAAATTATATGTAAATAAATTATATAATACATATAACATGTTATATATTTACATATTGTAAATAATATGTAAATAAATTATATAATACAAATAACATGTTATATATTCACATAATGTAAATAAAATGTAATTACATAATGTAAATATAGATAAATA
This sequence comes from Nyctanthes arbor-tristis, assembly GCA_963692815.1. Lineage (NCBI taxonomy): Eukaryota > Viridiplantae > Streptophyta > Magnoliopsida > Lamiales > Oleaceae > Nyctanthes > Nyctanthes arbor-tristis. The sequence goes on from CAVNYN010202084.1 coordinate 13,626, forward strand.
AATTAAGAAAATTACATAATATAAAAATTCTTTGATTTAGTTTATTACGTAAATGACATGTAATTAAAAAGGATGATGAATTTTAAAAAATCAAATAAAGAATTTTTTTTTTAAAAATTATGATACAAATGATCAATACTTAATTAACAAATAATATTAAGTTTCAAATAAATAATGAAAATAAAATAATACAAAAATTCCAAAATGGAGAATGTCATAAAAATAAGCTTTAAATTAACATGCTAAATAATTCAAGAAACTTGAATAATGAAAATTTTTTTCATTATAATTTTAAGTTTGTTTTATTTGGTGGATATGAATTTTGTTGGTTCTAGTGAATGTATGTAATATGGTAGAACTAAATATGTAAGTAACATAATAAATATATAACTTAAGAAAATAAAATTGTGGAAAATTATTTGATTAATTTCGTGATGCAAATGAATAAGTAAAAATAAATAATATTGATGTACAAATAAATGTTGAAAATAAATAACTCTTGTATTGGTCATCTCAATGGGTCGTGAGATTTATATGGATCGTAGTTGGATGTATGGGAGTCGTACTTCATTAGACTATTTGAATGGGGTCGAAGAATTTGTAAAGTTTGCCGAGGATAATAGAAAAAGAAAACGGGAAGTATTGATAGTTTGTCTATGCCACGATTGTAAGAATCTGAAAAAACATCGTAGCTATATGGAAGTGAAGAACTATCTGATTAGACGTGATTTTAAGGAAGGTTATATGCGGTGGTTTTGGCATGGTGAGAGTTTGGTTCATAGGACGAGCACTGGTGACAACAATGGTACTGAGGAGGAGAATACTGTAAACAAGAGTGATGAGATTAATGAGGGTAGAAAATATGACGTTATCCAGAATGATTGGATATATGAAATGATGCGTGATATACAAGATGATTTCATAGAGACTCCTCACATTTTCGACATCATGTTTATCGATGCCGAAAAGCCTTTATTTCCTAGATGTAGTAAGTTTACAAAGTTGTCTGACGTGTTCAAATTATATAACTTGAAAACGAAAAATGGGTGGAGTGACAAGAGTTTTACGGGGTTACTGAAACTTCTAAGAGACATGCTTCTCAAAGATAATGAGCTTTCTAACTCGACCTACGAGGCAAAAAAATTGTTATGTTCGTTGGGTTTAGAAATTGAGAGGATTCATACATGTCCAAATGATTATGTCTTGTACTGGCATGAGTACAAGGACTTGCATGTGTGTCTAAAGTGTGGGGTGTGGCGGTATAAAAGAAAGGACAACAATGATAAAAGTGAGAAGAAAGGCCCTTTGGCAAAGGTGTTATGGTATCTGCCTATAATACCTTGATTCAAGCACCTGTTTGCGAATGCAAAGGAAGCGAAGAAAATGCGATGGCATGTCAATGGAGGAAAGAAGAAGGAAAACTTAGACATCCGGTGGATTCTCCTCAGTGGAGGAACATTAACAGGATATTTCTACCATGTGTCTAAAATTTAAACTTTAAATTGGTTGATAAATGAAAGCGATTTTTAAATGCTTACCAAACATTGTGGTCATTGTCAGTTGCCAGAGGGTGAAGAACATAAGCAGTAAATACAAAACCAGATGGCACCCTACAGCCCGTCCGATGTCGAGTTTAGTCCAGCATTAGTGGGCTGATTCAAATCAAGAGTTCCTGCCCTTTCTGTGTCTTTCCTCTCTTGTTCTGGTTGTGGAAAACATTCACGCTGAAAGACATTCATTTCGCTGTCATTCAATGTTTCTTCTTCAAAACACTTACTCATATTGAAATATATCTTCTCTTCTTCTTGAATACAATTTCAGAACAAAAAGTCTGATGTTTATTGTTCTTAGGGACGAACAAATAAATCAAATTGAAAAACCTAACCAACCGATAAAGTGATTTGGATTGGTTTGGTTTAAAAATTGAAATTTGTTTGGTTTGGTTTTAAAAATTTTCAAACCGCTCTAAATGGTTTGGTTTAGATTTTGACATTTGAATCGCTTAGACTAAACTAAACCCCCTTTTATATATCTCAAATTCAATGAATAATTTTGACATTTCAATACACAAATTTTTGAAATGAATTTAGTACTTCTATGGAAAATTTTATAGAGAAATTATGGCAAATTAATTGAACATATTTTTTAGAAGATTTTATACCAAATAGCACTTCAATAAACAAATTTTAGAAATTTCCCATCTTAAAAACATATGTTACAAAGGCATTTTTCATCTTTTCTTAGTTGTGTGTTAGCCTGTTGGTTAATTGGCGCTATCTAACTCCAACCTTTCATCTTATTGTACAATCTAACCATAACCTTTAAAACTTGACAATTCTAACCCCATGTCTTAGCTTTTTGGCGCAATCTAACTTTTTAACTTAAAAAAACTATAGCACCCCTCAAATTTTAATTGAACTAAAAATTACTATTAAATAAGAAATAGATAAAAATAAGAAAAAATATAATTTAGCTATATTTTTAAAAAAATCAACTGATGACAATTTAGCAATAACAGTGAGATGGATTGATCTGCTATTCTATCTACCTAATGCAGAGTAGGTGCGGACCAAATTGATGCAAGGGTGGGGATGTTTGACTTGACCTTTTTTATTTGTTTATCAATCTAATTTGTTATATTTTTTGTTATTTTTAAACTTGTTCTCATTTATTTTACAATTTTTATTCATTTTAGTTAAGCGAATCGTCACATACAGAGCAGAGCGAGGCGCCCTTGGTCCATCCTGCTCTACGGGATTGACAAGCTACTCTGGTATTATGAAAATAAAGGCGAATACTCTATGAGGAGTGGATACAGATTTCTTATTGGCAGATGAATTCTTGAGGAGGAACCAAATAGCTTGGGTAGTCAAAGCTTCTGGAAAAGATTTGGCAGCTCAAACTTCCTTCAAAAATTAGAATCTTCACGTGGAAATTGTTTCACCATGCGTTGCCTACTAAGGAGAATCTTATTTGCCGTGGCATCAAAATGGAAGGGGCATGTTCTCATTGTGGTATGTTTGAAAGCTCCTTTCACGTTTGGTTTTTATGCCCATTTGCAAAATATGTGTGGAATCATCTAGGATTATGGGATTGTATAAGGAAATATAAGCACCATAGTAGTATGGATGATACAATAGTGGATATTATGAACTCACTAGAGGTCAAATCTATTGAGATAATTTGTGTGGCATGGTGGTTCATTTGGTTCGAGTGTAATAAATTGATCCATGATGGTACCCAACGTTCGGCTAAAATTGTGGCTTCCTCTATATTAGACTTCATTGAGCGCCACTCGCAAGTACATCATCTACCATCTACTTCTTCAGATAAATTGGGTGAAAAATGGTTAAAACCCACAGCCGAGGAGCTGAAACTTATTGTAGATGCGTCGGTTCGAGCGGGTGGAGAAAATTATGCTGTAGGAGCTATGATCCGCAATGACAGGGGAATTATTGTGGGTTGCATGGCAAAAGTATTTGGGGGTAATCCACCAGCGGAACTTGCTGAAACCGTGGCAATTCTTGAGGGATTGAAGTTTGCTAAAGATTGCCAGCTTCTGATTAAGGTTGCGGAGACAGATTCCCAAACCTCAGCGCTTCATGTTCTCAATGCTTAAGATTTTCATCCGTTTCATAATTTACATATGGAAATTAGATCGTTGTTAGCCACTCTGGATTGTGGCTCGTGCAAGTTTATTCGTCGTGCGGCGAATGAAGTTGACCACACTATTGCTACGCGATCTCTAGCCTTATGTTTTTCTTGTACTTGGATTGATTGTTGCCCTTTCTATTTCTTCTGCTTTCGGGCATGACTTTGATCGTATATGAAGGCTAGTTTTCCTCTCTTAAAAAAAAAAGAAAAAGAAATAAATGAGGTAAAATAAGAAATCAAAAGTTTCCTACTCATTCTCTTTTTAATATATTGTAGATGTAAACTTATTCCCTATATATTTGTAATTGGTGCTAGGAAAATGCACAGATTTATGGCTTTGTAGTTGTGATAGCTTTTATAAAATACTGACACCAAACTTTTAGTAATAGTTTTTAATTGTTGAGTTTTTTCTTAGTAATAGTTTTTTTAGTAGTAATTTAAGTTCCAATTACTTAGTTATGGAAAATAGGAACTAAAATAGGGAAGATAGGCACGATAGATCGATTTTAGTTTGATTTAGAAGAATAAATTTGTTAAAAATATTGGTATGCAAAACCGTTCCAATATATGTGTGTGTATTTGTCTCTCTCTGTGTGTGTGTGTATATATTAGTATGCAATTTGGTTAGATATTATTTATTATATTTATTTTCTTGAAATAAAACTAATAATTTGTGGTTTTTTTAACAAAATTAAAAGGTACAATCTAATTAAAAATCATATACATATATATATATATATATAAAGTAAAATTGGGGAAGTAGGACTCTCAATATTCTAATCAATGATCATAAGGAACGTCTTTCTCCCTTTTTTAGAATAAAAAACCCAATGAGAGCTTCAATGTGGTAAATTCTGTAAAAGGTTCGGATACCCCTACTTTTTTGTTTCATTTAGGGAGGTCTTCTCTCTTATCATTTATCTGCCCATCTTCATTTCTAAAAATCAAATCTTTTTCCTAAATCATTTTCTTTTTCTTGCAATGTCATTGGCTAGATTCTATTACTACCAGTAGCCTGCGTGACGTCCTAGATAGGTACTGCATCATACCATATGATATGAGATATGCCTGACATTAGATCATTATTATTCTTCTTGGTAGGGAATCAACAATATTTCTATAGAATTTCCACGGAATCATAGCCACATCAAATTAGCCCTATATCAAAATTTAACGGGTTAATAACTTTGGGTTAAAGATCTTCTGGCAATGACAAATTTTAACGGGTCCACATCAAATTTGGAGGTGAGAACAGTGGCTTTCTATTTTTCCGCCCCTATTTAAGTACCGGAATTTACCATTGGTTTAGGTCATTTTTCTGGTTGGCCTACCTTCCAGGTGTTCTCTCTCTCTTTCCTCTTTGTTTCACGATCGCTAGCTCTGTGCTTGATTTGTCATAGAAGTGTTCTTAAAGTTTATTAATTTATGTTTGTTTTTTCATTTTTGTAAGCTATTGATAAGGAACAATTTCTGTTCTAAATAATTTCCTCTTCCTTTATTTATTTATTTCTTTTTTGAGTTGCTAATTTTCTTTCCCTTTCATCTATGGATTTTGAGTCGAACCGTAGTTGGGGTGCAATTCTAAAATTTCTTCTAAAAACCTGCAGGATCAGCCCTAATTGCATAATTTTTCGTACTATTTGCAGAGAAATTGGGGTGCAATAAAGCATGTTGAAGAAACAGATACGAATTAAGCGGAGGCTTTGTTCGAGGGAACGTTTTAGGCCGTGGACTATATAGATAGACGCAATAAAGTAGGGTTCATTTCAGAGGAGTTCAGGTTACTTTTTTCCTAGAACTTTTATGGATACGATCCAAAAGGCACATTTATTTTATGCTAATTACTACTATTGTTGTCACTTTTGCTTGTTAATTTCTTCATTTTTGGTGCTTTCATCGGTGTTATTTGCTTTTACTACAGTGTAGTAGCCATTTATAATTAGAAAATTAGGTGGCTTTCAAACTCTAGATGCAATCTGAGTTTTCTATTGCTTATTGTTCGTGTATTTGAAGCAACACCATTTGAAAATCATTATAAGTTCTCCCTGTTGTAAATGTAATTGAATTTTTAGGTTTATAATGAGATTGTTATTTCTTCATATTATTGGCTAACTAATCTTTAGTTCATTCTTAAACAAATTTAGATTAAAATTTATGGAAAACGTACTTCTAAGATAAAGTAATCAAACTCATCCAAATTTACAACAAAAAGGAAGAAATGGACGCATACTGAACAACTTTCCGATACAAACAGACTAATCAACAGCTATTGATTATCCACTATCCAAGCGGCTGGAATACGATCTTCAGACACCAAAGATGAGATTGAAACAGAATTGAGAGTCTCGTGTGATGGTTAAATAATATGGTAAAGAGAATCAAGTGCTCGGCATCTCATGTGCTTGAACTTCAAAATTTTAAGATCCTAAAAATACAAATACACAAAGCCAGAGTTCGCTAAGCACCCAGAAGCTTAAGATATTTATAAAAAATGAAGATTGGATATTGATGATTGGATGCACAAACCTATGAACTCTGATGTTTTTTTAGATTCAATGTAGTGAATCTAGGGTATAAAAGTGTACGAAAAGCATAAAAATTATTCCTTTCTTCTTCCATGCTGATAAAAAACATCAAAAAAAGAAATTCTGATTCTCATTAGAAGGTTATTAAGCAATAATGATAACTTCAACTATTCAAAGAATGCCATCTTTCTTGCCTTATTGACATATAATAATATCTTCTCCTAAGAATCATCTATATCTATATATTATAAAGTAGAATAGCCTATAGATAGCTTTTGGCGGGAAAGTTTGAGTTGCCTATTAGGGAAATTTCTGCTTTTTATTTTTTTCCCCTTTAGAACTGTTCTGGATGCATTAAAACATCTGTTGGGCTGCAAAATTGAGAATTACTATAAAGAGTTTACCATTTCCTACACTTTCCTGTGAGCAGCTTTCCACTTCCCATGCGGCTCACGCGTGCCTTGGAATTTAAACAACAATCGGCTACATTGCAGCCTTTAATTTTTTTTCCCTCTGAAAGGCTTTCCTTTATTTAATTTATATATATATATATATATATATATATATATATTTTAATACAACTTTCTTAGACATTTCCTTTAGTTCTTTTTTAAAAGATTATTATTATTTATATTCGAATGAAATTTATAGTTATTTCTTTTTGAATTTAGCATTTTTTTAAAACGATGTGTTCAATCTTTGTGTTTTAGTTTTTGAAAATTAAATGAAAATATCTCTTATTAATTAGTTCTTGACCTAATTTGTATCAACTTATAGTTAGTCCATTTTAAAATAAAATTAAATGATTAATATATAAAATAAATTGGCATATCTATGTATATCATTATTACATAATACCATCCTCACAATGTCATGTGTCATAAATTAAGTTGCAATTGTTAATTAGTTTATTGCTTTGATGCTCGTATGTGTGTGCTTGTGTGTGTGTGTGTGTGTGCTGGTTTTTCAATAACACCCGTTTAGTTTTTAAAAAATTATTATTATCTATGTTCTAGAAAAATTTATTGTTATTTCTTTTTCGTATTTACAATTTTTTTATTGAGAACTAATGAAAATATGTTTACTTTTTTTTTTTTGAAATCTTTGTATGTATTTCATTGAAACTAAAGTATACGTTATTAGTTAGTTCTCGACCAATTTCTACTCAACTCAGTTGTAGTCAATTGGTTTTAAAAATAGCATTCAATGATACATTTACAAATTAATGGCTAAGCTTGAATGGAAGGCTGTGATCATTTTACCGGCCTTAGAAATAAGATTTTGGCGGGATTTTTTTAAGAAACATTTTGGTTTTTATATTAGTATATAGTATATAGATTTATTTCTTTATGTGTGTAGCATAACAAAAATCTGACTAATTATATCATAATAGGTCAATTTTGATTCCAACAGAAAAATTGTATTGACTATCTTTCAAACCTTTTTTTATTATCATTTTTAGAGGTGTGGTGTAAAAGGAAAAGGTTTCAATTTTGAATTCGTAAGCATTAAATAACTTCATTAAATAAAATGAAGGGTCGACTGCTTTATTAGTACTTTATTATAGATTTTTTCCCTTTTTTGTTTTTATTTTTTTTAATTATAATTTTTTATGTTTAAAAAAAACTATAATTATTTAATTTAAAAAAATCTATAATTATTCCTTAAAAAAAAAGCTATAATTATTTATTTTGCTAATATAGAAAATTTTTAATTGAAAGCTAATGGCACTATGTTTTTTATTTATTTCCGTGAAAGATGTGCCTTTATTTGTTCATTTATTTATTTATTTTTGTGCATGCAGCATAACAAAATTGAGTAATTGTATCATAATGTGTTGCTTTTTTAGCACGTTGCATTTACTATGGTTTCTTATTAGTAATCATTTGAATGATAGTCATAGTGGTAAAATAGATATTGTATATTGGAATTTTCTTGCATCGCCCAAGTGATTTACAAAATATATGATGATTTTCGTGCAATGGTTTGATTGATGTTCATAGTTGTAAAATATATTTCAAATATTAGCGTTTTTCTTTCCCTACACGACGCCTCTTCCGATCTTTAGATAAATATTGTATGGGAAAAAAGGTGGGTGTAAATTGTTGGATTTGTAGTTAGTTTATATAGATTGAAGGGTCGGCATTGCACACGTGGGGAACTTAGGGAAGGGTATTAACGAATTTACCATAAACTCTAACCCGGAAATTTATTCTAATAAAGAGTGTTCTTTACCATTTATACCAATTATTGTAAATTAAATTACACTTTTTTCCGTCAATTGTTATAATAATAAGATAATTATGGGGGAAAAAAAGTTTTGTTGACATTATTATCAAAAGGTTATAAATAAATTTTAAGATATAGTACTATCTAAAGGTTCATTAAAGTCTTTTGTTTGAAAAAAGTTAATTAACTCACTTAAAGTTCCACGTCTTGGACATTCATCCACAACTAATTATTAGTTAAATTAATAAAAATGATCTATTTTTTGCTTAAAAAAATTAGGGGTCATTTGTGCAACAACTTTAAATAATTTATTCAGTTTAGTGTCATCTTAATCATTTTAATGAAAAATAATTTGACTTCCATGGTCAACTAATGAAATTAGTCATAATTAAACGAAAAGAGTTATTCCTGCAACTAAACACAAAGGTTGGGGATGTCGAGCGCGAGAATGAATGGTTGGGGAGCCATTTCTATAGTGCCCTTGAATTTTATGAGTTATTCATGTAAATAAGCGAACGTCGGACTTTACTTGAAAACCGGTATTTAGTCATGGTCAGCTGTATAACTAATCGTAAAGGATTGAAGATAGTGATATGTCGTAACAACGATTATTATGAGAGAAGCACAACTAATATATTTTTAAAGAAGTTTTCATAAAACCGAAATTTGGGTTAATTTTTTTGTATGTTTTGCACTAAATTAAAATATTAATTTCATTCTAGCGTGACATCTATTTGACTAAAATTTATTTATAAGTGTCTATAATTGATAGATAAGATGTTTTGAAAAAAAAGTTGTTTATAATCTGTTGTTCTCTTAAGCATCATTCTGATCAATTTATATACTTGATTCTCTTTTCTATAATTCATGTGTCAGCTCAACATATAATTTTAAACCTTTTGCTTCTCACTTTGAATTTGAGAGTAATGAAGTTTAGTGGCACTATCATCATTCACACCATCCTCTTGTCCATCACCAAAAATTGCAGAACTTCCGACATAAATTGAGTGGAGTGGCATGAAGCTACTTTCAGAAAATCAAGGCATTAAGGTATGCACCTTTTACCACCATTTCTAGCAATAGCCTTGATGCATTTCTTGTTTCTTCCTCCCACTGAAATCAGATTACACAAGGATATTTTCCATTCATGATGATGAAAAGTTAGGACTTTATCATGTTTTGCAGGAAGCATTAAACAAAGTCCGGAAAGTACAGATTTAGCTTTTTTTATCCTTAATATCATCCAGTACTATTGAAATTCTTCGTACCAAACATGTCATAGAGTTAGCCACTATCCTACTTACCACAACTTGTTATTAGATCCGCTACACCGCAGCCGTCAGAGAAAGTATTATCTTTGATAGAAGGAAATAATAGCTTCGAGAGGGGCTTCATTTCCCTTAGACCAAATCTCCTTACTGCAACCTAGCATCCTCCGCTGTTCAAATATCAAGTTCTCTGCTATTCTAATGCCAGTGCAATGATGGAGCTTAGAACTCTGATCTTTTACCTTGGTATTGTTTCCCATCTCCAACCATGTCCAAAAATCATTTTTATAGATATGACCAAATATCCATTAATCTAAAAACAATATGAAAACTGACAGAAATGCCCAAGTTAGTACAAACCTATCGCAATAGCCACAACATTTTTCAGTGTCTCGACTGCAATATGTAAAAAGTAGCGATTGACTCGTAATTAACCCATATTAGCAAGTAAAATATGTTGAATCAACCAAGAGTATCTCATCACAAAGTACTGAAGGAAAAAAATATAGAAATATCAATAACCTTATTGGCATTATTTTCCCCCATTAGAACATAACAATTGACTCCAAGCTGTTTAGAAATGAGTGTAGAAATCATGCATCGACCTTCCTTCTTCACCTCCATGCCTTTAATAAGGAAATTGCCCCAGCATCTTCCCTTATCTTAAAAAAATACCCTCCATGAATTGATGTGGTGTCACAAACATCAACATGTTTGCATCTCTCATGACTGCCAAACTTTTTCCGTGACATCACTTTAACTTCATTTTAGTGTAAGTTATTGATTCTAGTGACCTAAAATGTCATTAAGGGTATATCAGTTTCCAATTTAAAATTTCATTTGAACTTTACTGGCCGTTTGTTAGACTAATCCTTGACAGTATTGTTCTTGCTCAATTTCCAGGGCTTTCAGCAGTAACCATCTCGTGGAATTTGCATCGCTCTGCTTCCTTTCAACAATCCACAATCAATGTCTGATTACCTGCCCAGGGAACTAATAATCGAAATCCTTTTGAAATTACCAATCAAATCTTTGGTCCGTTTCACCTCAGTATGTAAATCATGGCACTCCATCATCACCAGTGCCCAGTTCATCAGCTTGCACCTTTCGAACAGTGCAAGCAAAGAACAGAACACTTTATTCTTGCGATGTTATACGAAAGAAGATAGAGCAGAGCACTACACATTGCTTAAAGATGATGAGAATAAGATTTTTTCTCTCCAGTCTTCCTTAGAGGTTGATTTCCCCTTCAAAGCTCAATTTGGGTATTTCCGAGTAGTTGGTACAGCAGATGGCTTGGTATGCTTATCTGATGATTTTTACAGGGATCCTTCGGATCCTATTGTTTTATGGAATCCCAGTATCCGGAAGCATATGGTGTTGCCTGCTCCTACAATTAAGCCGGAAAATGCACACTTTTTTGTTCTTGGATTTGGTGGTACGGTGCGTGATTTCAAAGTTGTGAGGATGGTGTATTCTAAAACTGATGATTTTAACTGGAACCTTCCTGCCCAGGTCGAGATTTTCTCACTAAATTCTGCCAAATGGCGAAGGATGCAGTTTGATCGTCGGTATGTAATCATGGAATTTATGTGGTCTCAAGCTTTTATAAACGGTATCGTGCATTGGCTGGCCTTCTATTCCTTTGACGATCTCACTCTGAATAAACGATTCAGCAATTTGATTTTAACATTTCACATGGAAGATGAGGTTTTTTCGGAGATAATGTTACCGGATCATTTAGCAGGAGGACCTGTTATAGATTTATCTATTACTGTGATTGGGGAATCACTTGGTGTGATCAAATATGATAAACACATGGGTAATGAGTCTTGCTGCATTTGGGTAATGAAAGAGTACGGAGTTATGGAGTCTTGGACTAAGTTATACAGTATTGATTTGGCAAGAGAAGTAGAAAGAGTAATCCTATTTAGAAAGAATGGTGAATTATTATTGGCCTCACAAGAGCATGAGTTAGTTACCCATAATCTGAAAACTAGGTTAACTAAGAATATTGGTATCCGTGGCAGTCCGCGTTCATTTTACATTGATTATTATGTGGAAAGCCTTGCTTTGCTTGAAGGAAAAAATGTTGCTGCAGATGAACAGTTGCATAGAGCTGCTAGTCGTCCTTCCCCGAGTTCAGAAGTACTTTTGGAGATGGAACGCAACTTCTCAACAAGCACAGCTTTATAATGTAATTTTGTTTTCATATGTTAAACATTGTTTTTGGTTTAATCTATTTCTGATCTTGGTATGATTAAGTGCAATGGCTAAGGGTCATCGTTCTTTATTCTTGATAGTTTTTTTATGCCATTTCATTTCTTTGTCAAGAGGAACTTGTTTATAAGATGCTGAATAAGGGGAGAGAAAAAAAAGAAAAGAAAAAAAAAAGGACGACCTTTTATGCTACTTGACCATCCCAATTGGAGGAGAAAATAAAAGAAAAGGAAAATAAGATAGAGATTAATTTTCTTTGTAGAGGACCACAGTTTTCATTACAACTCCTATCTTTCTAGAGGTATTATACTTTTTATTGTCTTTCAGTTGAACTACATTGTACATGATAGGAAAGCTACCTCTTAAGTTGTGATTGTTCATATGAATCCTGTTTGTCCATGGTAAGAAGATTAGTTTTCTTTTTCTTGTCTTTATATATTTAGGCATTTGTATATCAATTTCTGTTTGTGCAGTCAAGCTAATACCATGACCTGCTGAACTTTTATATTCTACTTTGTATCTTCTATCTGTGCTTTGCTTATTTGTATGTTGTTCAACTTTTCTTAGTTGTGATTCTGGTTAAATTCTTCGAGACAAAAATAGTTCGTACTTTTGTTTTACTTTCCTTTGGTGCTTTTGTTCTAGGTGGTCATCATTTACTTCCTTCTAATGGAGAACCCTTTTTCTGTTCTTGGTAACAGGATCTTGTTTCGCGTAATTGCTTCCTTGTTTTTGATAGCTGAAGACAATGCCATGCTTGAAAACAAAAGCTCAATAAAGAAGAAAAGGAAACTCTGGGGGAATTTCTGGAACCGGAAGCATTTTGTTAGTGGATATGAAAAAGTCATTCAACTTGTAGCACGGCTGCTACGTATTGTATTCAGGTTTTTTCTTATGATTTGAAGAGACATGTTAAATCCTGTGTGTTTCACATTTACCTTTGGGTTTTTTGTTCACATTTGGACCTTGTCAGAACGATGTGGTAAAAGCAGTTGATTTGTTAAACATAACCAATGCGTGTCACATTAGTTTATAAATCCATTGATTCATAAATTATTGTGTGATCTCATTTCATTGAATCATTTTCTAAAAAATAAAAAATTAAGATTGACTTTTTGTTGGAGAATTTTCAAGAAATGTCATTTTGACATTAGAATATACGACTTGAGTCATTTTTCGTATTTGGAACGAGAATTAAAAATGAGAAGCTTTTAACCAAATTAGGCAAATCGAAGAGAATTATTTTGAATGTAAAGTTAGAATTGTCAAAAGAAATATAATCAAAGTATTTAGCAAAGTTCTAATTTTTCACATCTTGGTTAAAGCCACAATTATACATAAAAGTTTATTGTAGAATTAAAAGAAAGTGAATTAAATGATCAAAGGAGAAAATTTGAAAGAAAGCCAATTTCTAAAATATCTAGAAGCTGAAAAATAATCTTTCTATCTATATATTAGAATTAGAATAGCATATATAGTTAGTCAATATTATTTTCCTGGCTAACTTTGGTAAACTACGTGGTGCCTTTTATGTTTTCTTTTTTATTATTTTTCTATTTTTCTTTCTTTTTTTCTCCACTTTTTTTATATCAGATTTTTTATTCTTGATTTATTTTACTTTTTAGGTATCAATTCTAAATGTAGAAAACACTTTTTCAATTTTGGTAAATTCTTTTGTTATATATTTCTTTTTCTTTTTCTGAATATGAAAACTTTGTGAAATAAATTTCTGATAATTTTGCTATTTAAAAGTATCAAATCAAATAAATTTTTTATCTCTAATTGCATTACTGACCTTAACCACGTGCATACAATACAATACAATACGAGAAGATATGTACCTTTTGAATACATATGTTGTTGCAAGGCGCTATTGTAACATCCCGTAAAAATTTAACAATAAATTAAGCAAAATAATAGTTATTTTGATAATGATGGGGAAATTACTTGAATTGCATCAACTGTAAGATTACAAGATTATTATTCAAATGAACGCTAAATGTAACAATGTGATCGTATTAAATTGTATCAATTATAAAGATACAAGATTGTCACTCACATGAACGCCAAGAATTAGAATGTGACAACGTGATCATATTGAATTACATTAATTGAAAGGTTACAAGATTAGTCACTCAAATAAATACCAAGAATTAGAATATAGTTATTGACAATGTGAATGCCATTTTGACGATGATTAAATAACCACTTAAGTTGTCACAAAATTCAAAGATTGTTACTCGAGTGATGCCTACAGAGAAGAATGTGATTATTGGCTAGTATGACTTGAAATATAACCACCTAATTGTAAAACCACATTAAGTGGAAAGATCTTGAGTAACATAAATCAAAGTAGAGTAACCTAATTATAAGACAACACAAAGTATACGGACGTCTTGAGCAACAAACGAGTGAACCTTGTTTTGACACGTCGCCTCCTGAAATATATGGTGCCAAATCGTGCCACTTGTCATATTTTGATTGGCGAAACTCAAAGATTAATTAAAAAAACTAAATTCGGATGATTATAAATAAAGGGCTAGATACAAAGATTTCTTCAGCCTAGCCAACCGCTCTCTCTCTCTCCCTTCCCATCCACCAAAAAGGAATCTCGAACTTTAGCTCTTTCTCGTCAGAAATCTTGCCTTGCTCCTTATTGGTGGATGCCAAATCTTTAAATATAAAAGGAAATTCGTCCAAATATAGTAAGAAGAGAAAAACAACCCCTAAAATCTATCAAACACTTAATTTTGCACTTAGAAAAGACCCATCTTCATATATATAAGGAATCCAACTTGAAACATCACTTTGATTGAGGAAAATGAAGGTTTTGAGGGCACTTGTCAACAATTCAAGGAACCTTTGGAAGAATCAATGTTAAAGAAATGAGTAACTAATACTTTGATTCTTTTTTTACATTCTTAAAGTTTTGATAAGATAAACATAGTTTTTTATTGAAGTTTTCATGAAATGAACATGGATTTTGATATATTGTAAAGAAAGATTGAATTATTGCATTTGGATCATAATTAGTGCTCTACTCGTCTTGTCTTTGCTTTACTTTGCTTTGTTTTGTTTTGTTTTGTTTTGTTTTATTTCATACTAGGAGTCATCTAATGATACCGAGATGGATGATGATTAGTATAATACTTGCTTTGTATTTGTATGCTCTATGCGAAAATTCCGGTAGGGGTCAACAATGATTTGAATGTGGATCCACTTGAATATACATGGCCATGATCGAATTAATATTGAATGATATGAATCCTGCGCGCACTACGGGTAGTAATTTAACTAGTGATAGGGCGCTCTTGTGCATCCAAAAGCTTTGTGCATTCCATGAATTTCTTGAAAAGGAATTTCTCAAATGAAAGGTAAAGGATTTTGTTATTCAGTGAGTATTTTATACTCACTTCCATTTTTCTACAATTTTGTAGATGAATGAAAGCATGATATTTGAGAAGCAAGCCATGAGTTGGAGCATCCTTGCAAATGGAAGTAGAGTTTTGCATGTAGTGAAAACTGGTCTTTGAAGCTACTACAAGAATATATTTTATAGCTAAGAACAATTTATAAGTTTCATACCTTTTGTGTTAATCAGTATGCTCACTTCTCTATAAATATATATATATATATATTATTTGGCTTAAGATATGTAAAATAGGATGATCGTGTAGCTTTGTATTTATTGGAAACTTACCTTATAGTGTAAAGGCTTCCCAATGGTTTGCCTCGACTAGGTTAATCAATGAAATATATCAATTAATATAACTTGTTGTGTCCTTTATATTTTATTGAAAACCTATTTGTAATGATTCTTTAAAATTAAACAACTTGTTAGTTTAAGTAATTAGCTTTATAGGATGTTAAATCATCTAAGGCAAAAACAATTTGAGTGTTTTGTACGTCCCGTCCCCGCTATTCGTATAAAAGCTTCCGTGTTTGAATTTACTAATGGATATAAAAAATTCATTAATATTGGATAAGACAGCATGGGCGTGATAGAGTGGTATCAGGGCGGCTTTCCAAAGGCACTACATGGACAATCTACACAGCGCGAGGCATCAACCAACCGGCTTGAAAGTAAGTGACTATTTACTAAGTTTATCAGTGATTTGTACACCTTTTCTAGCTTGTTAAATAAGGATTATACTTATTAGCTACATGGTAAAAGTTATCGAAGATAGAATTTAAGTGATGTGAAATTCCTTAGTATATTAATATTGATTTGATCTTCTTTGGAAAGCTACAAAGTTGGAAAAGTTTGATCTTACCAACTCAAGAAAATGAGAATGAACCCTACAAATTAGTAGAAGAAAGACAACCCAAGGAATTAAGGATATCAAGTCTTTTGATAACAATGCTATTGAGATCAATAAGGACAAGAAAAATGGAAGGAAAAGATGATAGATTTCACTTAATTTCCAAGTGTCAAACTAACCTAAAAACATACTATATGATCTCTATTTATACTAAAAGAGGTTTTGGAAACAAAATAATTACAAGAAAAAAAAAATCTACTGCCATCGGTGCGGGCGCATAGTGCCAACGTGCGGCCGCACCGTGCAATATGTTTTTGGACAGAAAGGCAGGTGCAGAAGCACCATTTCCAAGGTCCTAATGCACCCTAAGGCGGTGCATACTGTGCAGTCGCATGGTTAAGGCGTGCGGCCGCGCAATGCCCCAGATTTTTTTCTAAAAAATTGCGTTCAAGTCTTTGAACTTTCTGATTTATTCCAGATTGACCCAAAAACTTATTTTATGCTCTTTTAAGCCTCAATATCTATTTCTTTCACATTATTGGTCCTTACTTCAATCAAAAGGATTTCTTTTGGCTATTTTGCACCCAATTCAAATCCGGTCTTCAATGTTCCTCTTATTTAGACTTGGCCTATGGATTGTTGCACTAAGTTTGTTATTGAGTCCTAAATTTTTTGCCTTTGAGCGCATAATGGGGCGCGTCGGTACGCGGATCAAACTTCAACTTTTGGGAATCTTGTTATTAAGTAATGTATAATTGTTAAAATTTCATCCATTTTTATGATTAATTTAGTAAAGTACAATTTTTGGATAAATAAGGAAACATATGTATGTCCCATATTATGAAGAATGTAAGTTTTGCTTATTGATGCATATTCAAGAAATTTAACAAGGGTGATCGGTTAAAAAAAATTCAATTGCTAAATAATCTATGGTGACAGATTTGAGCCATAAATTAAACTTATGGACCGCTAAAAATTGACCTAATTAATTGTAATGGGTTGATGGAATTATTTTAGACCAATAGATTAAGTGGCTTGGAAGTATTGGCATCTACAGAATTAGTCGTAAGCAATGATGAATTTTAGTTGTATTTTGACTTCTTCATTTGATATTTGGAAATTGCATAGATAATAAACATATATGGCAAGGACAAAACAAGTTCCTTTGAATTGATGTCTTAACTTATGATTTTAAGTGATTACTAAATACTCTAAGGCAATATACAAATATGCCTAAACTTTAAAGCATGAAAGATTGTCCATTTTTATGCCTTTTGATTTGATCTATTGCCTCTTTCATTGTTGTGTCCCGATAAACCTTTGCACGTAGTTTCAATGTATTTTAGAACACTTGCTCTCTTACCTAACAGTTCCAATGTTCTCTAACCAAGAATTTGCTTTGCTGAACTTGATTTCTTCTAGAGGTAACTTTACACATCCCTAAGTTGCCAAGAATTGCCATTCATCATGTGGTTTCTTTGAACTAGTGAAAAACTCTTGAAATAATATCTTTTTAGTTTCCTGCTAGAAAAGACCACACCCTCGTGAAAATCCATTCAGACAAATTGTTTGAATCACTTGTTTTTTGTTGCTAGAGCAAATATTCATTTTGTATTTCTTGCCTGAAAATTTTACTTACTTGAATATAACATTTTTGCCCATAAGTGATTGGCCTTACATGTATTTTTAATAAACCCATTGCGCTTTATTCGTCAACAATGATTTTATTGCCTTGTAATTAAGCTTGGGAAACATTTCTCTTTTCTTGATACTAGTAGCCTCTTTATTTTGAGACCTTAATTTCTTGTTAACTCTTCACTTGATTCTAAACCTTTTTATGTGTTATTTTCGAGAATAATTCAACCATGAAAAATTCTCTTTGAAAAAAATGGAAACCCCTTGGCTAAGACGTTGCATTGATATATCACTTGATATCAGTCCCTTGTAAACCCAAAGTTCGGGGAAAATTATGTTTCTCTCATTTTCCTCTTTTTTTTTTCTTGTTCTCATCTACTTTTAATTGTCCTTGATTGTCTACTTGAAATCTTGGAATCCTTTTTGGCCTCCGTATTATTTTATTGCCTTTTTCTTGACTAAATGATTCCGTTCAATGCCTTTTGTTACCGTTTTGATTGAGCTCACGAGGTTGTTTGGCTATTTTCCTATCAACAATGGTTCTTCTTGTAAATTAGAAAGCCTTATTTGCTTGACAATAGACTTGTATGAATTGGGAGTTGCAGGTACCCTACTTCATGGTTGCCCTTCAACTTTGTTTGATTCCATGAGACATCAACACTTCTACAGTTCTTTATTATTTGTTATTTTCCTTGTTAACTTTTCTCATGCCAACGTCCTTCTATTTTGTCAAATCCTAAAACTGATTGGTTTTTCCCTTCTTGACTTGTTTAGTCCTTGCAACTTGATTTGAAGCTCAAAATGAAATTTTAAAGTGCAAATTAACAAAAAAAGTATGGAACACTAGCTTGATACTAGAAATGGTTTTGAAAAGAATATGCTTAAAGGGATCAAACCCTGTTAGCTGTTATTCGTGAATGATCAAACTAATTAGTCTAGTGCTACGCTTGCTCCTAACGGTAAAAGAAATGAGAGTGCGTAGCATAAGCAATTTATATACTAATGTTACAAAGGAGAAATGGAAAGAAAGCAACCTACGTACTAATATTACAAAAAAGAAACGGGAATAAGTACCTTCCACCTAGAGACTTCGAAGAAATTTTTGGAAAGAGGAAACGTAAGAACAAGAAGGTGAGGCAGAAAATATGTATATACATACCCAGAATAACGTTCAGGTAATTGTGAATTTCAAGGACGAAATTCTTTTAAAGGGGGTAGATTGTAACATCCTGCAAAAATTTAACTGTGAATTAAGCAATATAATAGTTATTTTGATAATGATGAGGAAATTACTTGAATTGCATCAACTGTAAGATTACAAGGTTATTATTCAAATGAACGCTAAATGTAACATTGTGATCGTATTGAATTGTATAAATTGTAAAGATACAAGATTGTCCCTCAAATAAACGCTAAGAATTAGAATGTGACAACGTGATCATATTGAATTATTAATTGAAAGGTTACAAGATTAGTCACTTGAATAAATGCCAAGAATTAGAATATGGTTATTGACAATGTAAATGTTATTTTGACTGTGACTGAATAACCAATTGAGTTGTCACAAAATTCAAAGATTATTACTCGAGTGATGCCAAAAGACAAGAATGTGGTTATTGCCACAAAATTCAAAGATTGTTACCCGAGTGATGCCAAGAGACAAGAACGTGATTATTGGTTAGTATGACTTGAAATATAACTATTTAATTGTAAAACCACATTAAGTGGAAGGATCTCGAGTTACATGAATCAAAGTACAGTAACTTAATTATAAGACAATATAAAGTATAAAGACGTCTTGAGCAATAAACGAGTGAACCTTGTTTCGTCATATTGCCTCATGAAATATACGGTGTCAAATTGTGCCACTTGTCATATTCTGATTAGCGGAACTCAAAGATTAATTAAAAATAACTAAATCCAGACGATTATAAATAAAGGTTTAGATAGAAAAATTTCTTCAACCTAGCCAACCCCCCCCATACACTCTCTCTATACATCCATAACCTCAAAAAGAAATATCGAACCTTGGCTCTTTCTTGTCAAAAATCATTCTTTGCTCCTTATTGGTGAATGCCAAGATCTTCAAATGTAAAAGGAAATTCGTCCAATATAGTAAAGGGAGAAAAACAACTACTAAAACCTATCAAACACTTAATTTTGTACTTGGAAAAGACCCATCTATATATATAAGGAATCTAACTTGAAACACCACTTTGATTAAGGAAAATGAAGGTTTTGAGGGCACTTGTCAACAATTCAAGGAACCTTTGGAAGAATCAAGGTTAAAGAAGTGAGTAACTAATGTTTTGATTTCCTTTTTGCATTCTTGAAGTTTTGATAAGATAAACATGGTGTTTTATTAAAGTTTTCATGAAATGAACATGGATTTTTATCTGTAAAGAAAGATTAAATTATTGCATTTGGATCACTAGTTAATACTCTACCCTTCTTGTCTTTGCTTTGCTTTGTTTTGTTCCATTCCAGAAGCCATATAATAATATCGAGATGGGTGATGATTAGCATGATATTTTCTTTCTATTTGTATTTCTATATGGTATTTGTATGCTAGCGAACGGGAGTAGAGTTTTGTATGTAGTGAAAATTGGTCTTTGAAGCTGCCACAAGAATGCATTTAATAGCTAAGAACAATTTATAAGTTTCATACCTTTTATGTTAATAAGTATGCCTATCTCTCTATAAATTAAATATATATATATATATATTATCTGGCTTAAGATATGTAAAATATGATGAACATATAGCTTTGTATTGATTGGAAACTTACCTTTTGGTGTAAAGGCTTCCAAATGGTTTGCCTCAACTAGGTTAATCAATGAAATATATCAATTAACATAACTTGTTGTGTTCCTTATGTTTTATTGAAACCTAATTGTAATGATTTTTTAAAATTAAACAACTTGTTAGTTTAAGTAATTAGCCTTATAGGATGTTAACTCATCTAAGGCAAAAACAACTTGAGTGTTTTGTACGGTTCAGTCTCCGCTATTCGTATGAAAGTTTCCGCTCAACGAAGGCGTGACATCTATCCTACTTTAATTTGTACCGTTTGAATTATTATTATCTAATTTATTCAATATATTATTAGGTAATTTAAAATTTATTTAAAATTTATAGCGTAGTTTTATAACCGAATGGATATTGAGCGGATATAGGTATCGTGCTACTTTATATATTTTCTTCTTCTTCTTTTTTTTTAAAGTACTTTTTATGCCCAAATTGATGTAAGTTTTTTCATACCAAAAAAAGTAACTTTATACCCAATTGGAAAAAGTATTTTCTGATTGACGTAATTTTTTGTTTAGATATTCTTAATTTACTTTAATTTAATTTTTTGTGTATCTACTATTGTTTATGTATTCCTAATTTAGATGTTATTAATTAAATATTTATCTAAAACAGCTATATCCGTCTCAAAAAGATAGTCCTGTTACTTTTTCCACATAGATTAAGAAAATTTTATTTAATAGTACTAGAAAAGTAAATTTTAATATTATTTTCCTATTATACCCTTTCGTTTATTAATTATTCCACTACAATAATTCTTTTTTTTTTAATAACTATGAACATTAAATAGGGGCTTATAAGAGAACTAATATTTCAAATATTTTTTTAAAAAAGAAACTGAACTATATTTTGGGACAGATGAAAAAAGAAAAATGGACCATCTTTTTGAGACGGATGTAGTAATTTTTTTTTATCCAAATGAGTATTAAGTGGATACGAATATGATGATACATACCCGATATATACGATATGAGACCGTGTATAAGTAGCATATTTATCTACAAAAATATTTGTCAAATCTTTATTTGATTTCAGTGGATATAATTGCACAAACCCCTAAACAATAAAAATTTTATAAAAGTCAATAATCTTGCACTAAATAAAGCTCTTTATTATCTTGCACAACTATCCTAATTTTCAATGGTTCAAATTTTAATTAGTTTGATTTAATGTACTATTTGTAATTTTGATATTTCATTTGTCATTATAATAATAATTATTACTTATTACGCCTCTAATGAATGT
Organism: Nyctanthes arbor-tristis; assembly: GCA_963692815.1. NCBI lineage: Eukaryota > Viridiplantae > Streptophyta > Magnoliopsida > Lamiales > Oleaceae > Nyctanthes > Nyctanthes arbor-tristis. The sequence goes on from CAVNYN010202084.1 coordinate 35,472, forward strand.
TATTCTAAAATCATTCTATTTTTTTAAAGATTATATATTATTTATTTATTTATTTATTTGAGTTTATATTATTTATTTGTTAGACTAAAATATCAATGGAATATTGTGGATACTTGAAGAGAATATCATTGGGTATTATCCTGTTAAAATGTTATTAGATTTTTACTTACGTATTACATGAGAGGATACTAATTCAGATTATATCTTACTATTAGTACGAAATCTATTATAATATAAATCAAAAGAAGTCTAGACTTAGTTTCTTGCCCATAATTGCTGCTGTCATGTGACATCAGCTTTTTTTGTTTTTTTAAACCAATAAAAAAATAAAAATTAAAGCGTGTTTTTGTGAACCTAGATAACCAAACTAACATTTTCACTTTGACGACATTTCACTTCCCCCTTAGAAAACCTAATTCATCGAATCTTACTGGAAACCCTCAAGCAGAACAGTCGCCGCCTCTGGTGCGACAACAGAAGATGCGAAAGCGGGCGTGCCTTTTCGGTGGTTGCTGCTCCCATTTGGGAATCAGTTCGTCGCCACTGCCCCTACTTCTTTTTGCTCATCCGTTCGTAGCCGCCGCCCCTCATCCTTTTTGCTTCTCCGTTCGCCACTGCCACCGCCAGGACGGTAGAAGGAGATCTAGCAGCGGCAGACCGCGATCTCAAGCCTAAAAGGCCCGGGTTGTAAAAAAATATGAATCTTCAGCGGCTGAGCTGGACTCTTCCATCCGCCGCCGCCGCCGCTGGGCCGACAGAAGGAGATTTGACAGCGGCTGCGCCCAGCTCTCAAGCAGACCTTGATCTCAAGCCCATAAGACCCGGGTTTTCAAACAGATGAATCGGTAACGATGGAGCTCGACTCAACCATAGCTCCGGTGATTGATGCTCCTTTTTGAACCTCCGTCTGTCGACGCCGCCCCTGCTGCGACATGTCCAGCTGCTGCTAAGCCCAAGGCAGCCGGAGATCTGGTTTTGCTGCTCCTTTTTTATTCTCATTCACTTTCTTTTGATAAATGCTGATTTTGCCTAGAACTCAGTAAGAAATATTGTGGGACAAATCACTTTCTTGGAGGGGGTCCAGTTTTCTGGTGTGGAGAATATATGCATCAAGGTTTGAAGTTCTAATTACTATAGTGTCAGTTATTATCATTTGCTTGGTTGCTTTTGAGCTTTCTAATTTTGAAGCTTTTTCAGTGAATTATTTTTTGATAAGCAATTGTATCAGTGAATTGTTTTTTTAGTGCCTACACATTTTTACATAAATGAACATTCTGGTGTCAGCTATGTTATTTGATGCATCAAGTTTTGAGGTTGTAGTTAATGTAATGTCAATTATTATGATTTTCTTAATTGATTTTAAGCTTTCTAATTTTGAAGCTATTTTGAAGGAATTGGAACTATGGCTTGATAAGCAATTCTTTCGGTGAATTATCACACACATAATTTACTTCATCCAACATTGGATTTAGGCTTCTTCATAAGATGGGATGGAAAGGTCAGGGACTTGGAAAAGATGAACAGGGCATGTATACTGAATTATGGCTGTGCGTTTCTTATAGTTGCCTTCCTCCATGAGATATTGAATCTGCTACATATAAATTTGTTGATCTTGAAACTCATGTTAGTATGCATGCTTTGTGCAATGCTGCATGCTTTATAAGCTAAACCTTTGCTTCTGTTGGTTTTTTCCTCTTGCGCAGAATTGTGGTTTGCAAGTTCTGTCCATTTAAAAACTTTAAATTCCTTTTCTGTTGGCTTCCGTAATTGTTTAGGTTTATGTAAAACCTAAATCCAATGGATATGTCACATGGAATTTCATAAATATCACTGTTACCTAAAACAACCTTTCTCGGATATATTAGCTTAGTTTTAGGGATATAGTTCAATTATATTTGAATTATTGATTTATATAATAGATAACATAATTATTGATAAATAGATATATGACAAAATTATAGATTTATGTAATTATGGTAAATAGATTTGTTTGCAATCATCCACTAATTGGTTTATTGATTTATGTAATTATGGTAAATTGATTTGTTTGCAATCCTCCACTAATTGGCTTATTGATTTATGTAATTATGATAAAATAGATATATAATAGAATTATTGATTTATGTAATTATGGTAAATAGATTCCTTTGAGTTGGCTGCTGGAGAGGACACGTGATAACGAAATTACGTCTCCAATGAAAACTCCATTGAAGAGGCATGGAGAAGATGGCATGGATGGTCCTTCCGGCTCAGCTGAACAGTCGTCGACCAAATTACGCCGGATTATTAAATCAGCTGAATAGTTGTCGACCAAAGTACGCCGGATTATTAAATCTGAGAAGAATTGATCCATGCAAATTTGCCTACATTTATCAAGCAGTCTTTTTATATTTTTTGGAATAATTCATTATGATTTTAATTGGGTTTATTTTTAGCACTTAAAACAATCTAAACGTCTTTTTTATTATTGGATCATTAATGGTAGTTTAATTGAATTTGGATCCACGACGTGTATGTGTTTCGAGTTTTATATATTAGATTTCATTGTTGGCTTGCTTGGCTGCATTTTATGCCTTAAGGTCTCTGGCATGGCCGACGTTTTGAGTTCTATATATATCTCATTTTAATGCAATTAATAGGTTAATGGGGGAAAAAGCCAACAAGCAGGTGGTGTTGCTCTTATATTATCTATAGGAGTTTATAAATATCATGTTTCCATATTGCAGGTGCTTGTAATTACAATGGGTTTTATTTGATCTCTTATCATTTGTTAGGTTTCTTCTTTGTTGGACACATTAATGGTAGTTTAATTGAATTTGGATCCACGACGTGTATGTGTTTCGAGTTTTATATATTAGATTTCATTGTTGGCCGGCTTGGCTGCATTTTATGCCTTAAGGTCTCTGGCATGGCCGACGTTTTGAGTTCTATATATATCTCATTTTAATGCAATTAATAGGTTAATGGGGGAAAAAGCCAACAAGCAGGTGGTGTTGCTCTTATATTATCTATAGGAGTTTATAAATATCATGTTTCCATATTGCAGGTGCTTGTAATTACAATGGGTTTTATTTGATCTCTTATCATTTGTTAGGTTTCTTCTTTGTTGGACACATTAATGGTAGTTTAATTGAATTTGGATCCACGACGTGTATGTGTTTCGAGTTTTATATATTAGATTTCATTGTTGGCCGGCTTGGCTGCATTTTATGCCTTAAGGTCTCTGGCATGGCCGACGTTTTGAGTTCTATATATATCTCATTTTAATGCAATTAATAGGTTAATGGGGGAAAAAGCCAACAAGCAGGTGGTGTTGCTCTTATATTATCTATAGGAGTTTATAAATATCATGTTTCCATATTGCAGGTGCTTGTAATTACAATGGGTTTTATTTGATTTCTTATCATTTGTTAGGTTTCTTCTTTGTTGGACACATTACAATATATGTGGCTATACTATTCATATAATATACTGAAATCATCTCTTGCTGTACGTTTGATCAAAATCCACGGTGTATACTTACTTATACTACGAACATCACAATAGATAATTTCTAATTATATTAAAGTCTTAGGGAAATGTTTTTTGTGGAAAGGAATTAGCAGTTTTGAATTCCCTACACGTGCTTATTGCCTACAAAGGGTCTTTTTGCTTTTATTGCAGGCTAATGCAGCAACTTTTGATGATATAAAAACAAATATATGGAGGTATATTTGCTGAAATTTACATATATTAAAACAATCGATTGATATTTATATGTGGATATAATGCTATGTTCGATTAATGTAATGTTGTATTCTACCCGTGCAATGCATTATTATGAGAAAGTTTATCACTCGTGCAACACATTTTACATGTATTAAAATGTAATGTTGTATTATAAACTTATCAAAGAAAGTTTAGTAATTTCAATCGTAATTGTAATTGGGACGCCACTTATTTATGATATTACTAGATTTTTTTCACCTATGCGTTGCACGAGTAGAGTTATTGTGTATATTTATATCAAAATTGACGTGTGAGTGTAGATATCATGTCATAAATAAAGTACAATATACTAGTTGCATTGTATAAAATTATGAATTGATATGAGAATTATAATTCACTATGAAATATTTGTAGTAAAATGTCTGAGTTCAAACGTCTGGTCTCCTCTAAACACATTGTGTAAGTTCACACGTCCAACCCATATAAAGTTATAATCATCAGTCAAATAATTAGAGATGACAATTTAACCCATTAACCCATTAAACCCGTAGAGACTTACCCCTAATAGGATTGACCTGTCACGCCTAATTGGAGCAACATTGTCTACCCCGCCGTGAGTCCAGGGCGGGTACAGGTTAGGTTGGATCCACCCCACATACCCGTGACCCACTAAACATTTCTTTTATTTTTGTTTTTAATAAATTTATTTCTAATAATGTGTAGAAATTATTAGAGATGACAATTTGACCGATCGACCCATAAATCTATGGGAATTTATTTTTATTTTTTGTTATATTATTTCTTTAAAAGGATTTTTCTATCGAATTGAAAGAATCATGTTATTATGTGAGTTCCGATTGGGAACTTTAAAATTTTAAATAAAGGTTTTGTTTTATTTTATGTTCATTAATTAATAATGTATTGCACATAACATTAATTGAAAGAGAAAAATATTCATGAGTCTTTTTATGGGTCATGGTAGCGTCCCATCCCTCCCCATCACCCGACATGTCTTGACCCGCCCTATGAATTTGTATGTTTAAGGCGGGTCTAGGGGCATGGCAAACCTGCACCATTACCATCCTTACAAATAATCATATCACAGTCAACTATTACAGCTATGAGTTTAGCCTCTCACTCGTGCGTTGTACGGAAAGACTGATTTTAAAAAAAAGTTCAATAACAATGAATAATAAAATATTGGACAAAGACGTGTTATCAGATTTGCATAACAAAAAGAATAAATATACAGTTTTGATTTAGTATTTGACTCATTAAATTAATATTTTATTAATACTATATTAATAGTTACCCCTTATGTGCTCGATTAATGCTTTACTATATTTCATTTTTAAATCATCTGACTTATTTCATATTATTAGTTAGTAGTCTACTAATACGTATCGAACATGTATATCGGTAGCGGAATATAAAAAATTATAAAAACTCGTAATTATATATAAATGCTAAAAAAAATAGAAATGAGCAAAGTAAAATAAAAAAGGAATATAAAAACTAATAAATTAATATAAATTATTAAAAACTCATGATGAATATCCAAATAAGAAAAGTTTAAATTTTAATACTCGAAAATGAAGCTGATAAGTTTTTCAATTTTTTTTTTTCGTTTTTAATGTAGGTGCTCCTTTTTTTTTTTGCATTATCTAGATTATTGAGTTAACTTTACGTTGACAAAACTACACTAATTTCAAATTGTTCTATATTCGGAAGACTTTCATTAAGAAACCCAATAATGATGATCAATAGTGGTTGAGTTTTAATTTCTTTAACAAAAAATGGTTTTTTTTAATTTATAGATCTAGAGTTTTATCCATGGCAAACAACAATATAAAATTTTTGTAAAGAATAATTTAACATTTTGTAGTTTGCCTTTGAAATAATTGACGGAGCATTAGTTTCAATTACTCATTATTATGGGAATTTCTGTGCTTTTATAAATTAAATAAATAAAATAAAAAAAAACCAATTGGGGTACCATCTGTATAGGTAGTAATCTGGCCAAAATCATTGTGCAACATCAAGATAACCCGGTCCAAATTATTATGCAGTATCATGATGAGGTCAGCAAAATTATGGGCGGGAAAATTGCAATTGAGAATCCAAATCCAATTGAAAACTCTTGTATTATATATTATTATTACTCATTATTATGAGAATTATTATGCTTTTATAAATTAAATAAATAAAATAAAGAATAAAACCAATTGGGGCATCATCCGTAGAAATAGTAATTTAGCTCAAATCATTGTGCAACATCAAGATAACCCGGTCCAAATTATTATGCAGCATCATGATGAGGTCAGTAAAATTATGGGAGGAAAAATTACAATTGAGAATCCAAATCTAATTAAAAACTCTTGTATTATATATTATATGATTATTACTCATTATTATGAGAATTACTATGCTTTTATAAATTAAATAAATAAAACAAAAAATAAAACCAATTGGGGCATCATCTGTAGAAGTAGTAATTTGGCTCAAATCATTGTGTAACATCAAGATAACCCGGCCCAAATTATTATGCAGCATCATGATGAGGTCAGTAAAATTATGGGAGGGAAAATTACAATTGAGAATCCAAATCCAATTGAAAACTCTTGTATTATATATTATAGGATATATGATGATGATTCATTAAGTAAAAATTGAAAATAAAAATATATAGATATATAAATGTGCCAGTAAATTAGTAACTACCCGCATCAGGCAGTCCCCAACTCTGGGATGGGTAAAAAGATAGGGCAAAAAAAATTTTGACAAATAGGGTAATGGTATAGTATACCCGATCCCTACCTGGCCCGACCTATTGGCATTCATAGGTCTCGGAAATCAAATATTTTATTTTTCTCTGTGACTATACCGTAATGAGAATATTGTAAACTATGAAACGTTAGTTAAACCAAATTTATCCAAATTTATTATATACAAAAGAAGTAACCTGATAATTACTCCATTTAAAAGCATATAAAAAATAATTAAAAAGTCACACATCAGTAAAAAAAGAAATTAGGTGCTGTTTGATTAGAAGCACGTAAAATACATGGAAAGAAAATGAATTCTAGGTAGCTGAATTCCCTAGAATTAATTTTCGTGGGAAATGTCAATTATACATATTTGATTGGCTTAATTTTTCACTTAGAAATAGTTGTTATTTTCTATCTTTTGGCGTTAGATAGATATTATTTTCCATGGAAACAATCTTTATTACCAAATTTTATTATTTGATAGTCATTTTTTTTATAGAAATTATCAAATTTTATATATAAACTAGTTGCATACTAGTGCGTTGTACAAAATATAATAATTAGAAAAAAATACATGATAATTTAAAGAACTAAATAGTTACAATTTTATTGCGTACTACTCATTCATATACACATGTTGCTAATAATTACAATTTTATTACATACAATTCTTTCCTTATCATAAAGCTAATTAAATTGTCATTCATAAGACAATACTCTTATCTAATAAAAATGAAAATTAATGCGGAATTTTCAAATATAAATTTAATTTCACGTTGAATATGAAAATAAAGAAACCATGAAAAAAGAGCAAACATAATTTATATAACTCTAAAATTACTATACACCCATGTCCTTGTTCAATAAACATCAATACAAGAAGTCTAAGAACACATTTAGAGTGTGGATAGTATTAATTTATCAGAATGTATTCTTTACCATATATTCTTGGAAAAGTTAATTTTCACATATCCTCATATAGTGTCATAAATTCTCCAAATAAATCACTATTCACTAAATCCATTCTAAAAATTCTAAAGTACATACCCTCCTATCATAAAAGATTTAAGGGAGGCAATATTACAACAAAGGATAAATCATATATGATTTATTCCTAACATTAATTTTTAACCACTTTCCATTCTAAAAAGAATTAAATGAATTTTTTTTATTTTTGTTCTAAATCTTCATCATCAAATATTATTACTATTGTATCCCCTCAACATAAACTTTGGTACATATAAGTTCTCACAAAAAAATAATAAATGAATTAATGCAATAAACGCATAGCCATAGGTTTTATGATATGTAGTTCATGATATTGAATTAAATTAAAGTAAAAGTTTTGAAACTAATTTAATTTACTTCATTATTATTATTATGCTATTAATCTCGCGGTAGGTACTTAATCGAAATGATAAAAAAGTCGCAAAGACTTGAAGTTTATCTGTCAATTATTAAAACTTTAAAGAAATATAAAATCTTTGAAGATAACCTAAAAATTAATAGAATAGATATATCAAACACTAATGGATAACAAATAGCATAAGATTACATATTAATTTAGAGCTTAATTAGAAATGAGTGTGCGTGTGTGTATGAAAACAATATTATATACATATATAATATATATTAATATAAGAATCTTTATAAGATTGAAAGCATATAAAATAAAATCATATATAAGCGGGAGAGTAAATATATATATATATTTATCATTTTATTTATTTATTTGAAAAATTTCTCTACTCGAAAATCCAAACCCGAGATATAACTTTTATTATATATATATGTTATAATATATTATAATTACGTATATTCTATATATGTGTATAAAATAAAAACATATATATAAGATATTAGAGATTAATTTGAATTGAAAATGTGTATATTTTATATATATATACATATATATATGTTTTTATATATAAACATATTATTATTATTAAAATTAAAATAAAATAAATAAAAAAGAGACATATATAAGTAGGATAGTGGTTTTAGTGGGAAAATTTACATATGGCCACTATTCTACTTTAATATATATATAATATAAGATAAGATTGTACTTTTTTCCATGTATTTTTTTATTTGTCAAAATTGCGCGAGCTCCAATTTTGAGCTGAATATATAGATTTATATTTGAGACGAAATCAAAGTACAGCAAATAAAAAAAGATAACTAATGTTAAGCTTTTGTCCTGCATGATTTTTTTATGGACAATGATGACATGATGAGAACGTTTGAAAATGTCTATGAAGATAGGGTACATAGAGTGAGGCTTTCTGACGATTATAGTCTCGTCAGACGGTTTACCATTCATGATTCAATTAATAATTTTGAGGCCAACAACTATCCCAGTAATGCGCTTAATAAGTAGAAGTTTATACTAAAAAAGAAATTGCAAGAAATTTAGTGAGTGATTTGTGCATGAATATCAATATAAAACAAAGTTATAAACTTCAATAACGATCCATAATTAGAAAATTTGAAATGTTTATAAGATTTTATATTCGTTAACATTGACGATAAATGTCATGTTCCATAAAATCCCAAAAATAAAAGAAAAAGGAAAAACAAAATTAGAAATTCTCAATTCACGTGCGTGTTTTCCAATGTTTTTTATATTTTATAAGTTAAAAAATAATTTAATATTTTAAGAAATATGGAAATTGAATTCCCTAGAAAACGAATTATCTAGGTCCCCTCAGGGAAATTATTTTCCTTGTTTCCCTGGAAAATATGGTCACGTGACTAAAAGTGGGAAAATATTTTCCATGGAAAAAAGCCAATGAAACAGCACAAAAGTGGGAATTTACGTGAAAAGCTAGAATTTTCTATAGAAAATTAGGGCAATCAAAAACACCATTAGTCTAATCTAAATTAGGAAATATTTCTAACAAAAAAATTTTGAATTAAAAAATCAAAAAACTTATCTAAATTAGGAAATATTTCTAACAAAAAAATTTTGAATTAAAAAATCAAAAAACTTTGAAAATTGATAAATCAATCAAAATATATACCTAAGAGGATAAGGTATATATCAACATAAGATAAGATATACATAAAGTACGTTTCTAAAATAGCTCATTTTCAAGTCTCATTGATGAATATATTTACTTAGAGAATATTCTTTTCATATTTCAATTTTCAGTTAAATTTTTTATTAACATTTTTATTTTTTTCTTTTGTAATTCAATATCAAAGTTTTTGACCAAAAAAAAAAAATGAAAACTAAAAAAGAGTAAAGCAAACATATCCTAAAAATTTTATCTTAATTATTTTTATACCAAAAATTTTCTTCTATTGGGATCAAGGGATAGCCCAAGTGGAAAAGAGCTTATCCCTTACCAGGCTTTACCCGGATTCAAATCCCCCCAACTCTCCCTCCCCTTTATCCCCTCTGTATTCAAAAAAAAAAAAAAAAAATTCTTTTGTTACACGACTTTTTTATTGTTTTAAAGGCCTTCAATCTTTGTCTACTAATGCAATTATGTCCTCAATTTTTCTTTTGCATTCTTATCATAATTTGGCCAACTAATTATTAGCAATAATATTGGTTTATATTCAAATAACATGAAAACTTGGTTTTAAATTAAATAAAAGACAAACATTCTTCATTTTGTTAGGGTGAAACAAGTTTTTTCCTCCTTTAAGAACTCTTTAAATGAACGACATCATAATAGATAAAACCCTTTCTTATTTTTTTTGCAAGATGAAACTTGTTAATTTCCATTGCAAGTGGTGCTATTTGAACAAAAGCACATACAAAAATCTTAACAAAACTGACATATGGCACAATCTTATTTTTCAACACATCACATCACTTTTACATCAATACTAATCACTTATGACACATGTCACTTTTGTTACCTTTTTTGTATCTTCTTTTGTCCACTTAGAATTTTCCATTGCTAAAACATTGAAAACACACACACACATAAAAGGAAATTAGTTTGTGAGATAAGGGATATAATCACATAGAACGTTAAGCATTATATTTCAGACGGAGATAAAAGGAGGGAATTGGAGATATTGAAACGAAATTAAATAAAGGGAACAAAACCCTAATTTCCAAAGCAAGAAGCGACCAAATAAGAAAGAGAGAGAGAGAGAGAGAGAGAGAGAGAATCTAGTAAAGAGGAAAGACAAATGGATAAGGAAAGAAGGAAAAAAAATCTAAAAAAGTGCTATTAGATAAAAAAAAGAAAAAGAAAATAATTAGATAAACCGCATGGATGACCAAAGAATGTAAAATGTCCGCATTATCCCCAAAAAAGCATTTTTTGAGGGAAAACTGCTGTACAGTTGTACTACAGACTAAAATTTCCATTAAAAATATCTAAATTATTTAATTAATAACTAGATTTTTACCCGTGCGTTACACGGGATGATATTAAATCAAATTATATTTTAACATTATCCACATTGAACTACAATATTTTGATTATTTTATTGTTAATTAATATTTATTATATTTTACTTGATATGAAATTCTATTAAGTGAACCCAATAGGGATGGTAAAAAGAACCATCAAATCCAATACCTGCGGGTATCCTACCATATTAAGATGAAGAATATCTGACGAAACGGGTAATTAGGTCAGGAAAGGAATAAAGAAAATCAGTCCAGCTTGAAAATAGGACGGGGAAGGTTATCATACTTTTTACCCGTACCTGACCTGTTTAACCATTTTTTGTCAAAAAAAATGGTAATTACCCTCACCAGCCCATGTCCGATTTAAATGGTGATGGGTACGGGGGATAGGACAAAAATTTTTTTTGATGAATAGGATAACGGGTATATCATACCTGATCTCGACCCGACCTATTGCCATTCCTAGACCTCGAGAAATCAAACATTTTATTTTTCTCTGTGGCAATATCGTAATGGAAATTTAGTAAAACTATAAAATGTTAGTTATAAACCATATTTATTTATATTGATTATATACAAAAGAAGTAACCACATATAAAAAAATAATTAAAAATTAACAAATCAGCTAAAAAGAAAATAGCCTAATTTAAATTAGAAAATACTTCACATATAAGAAAGATATATATATATATATATAAATTAAAAATTTTCCAATTAAAAAAAAATAAAAAACCTTTGAATATTGATAAATTCATCAAAATACCTAAGAAGATAAGATATATATCCAGTATAAGATAAGATATACATCCAATATACAGTTTACCATATAATTTACTTAATATGTAAGCAAAAGTCTAAAATGACCTTCACTTATACAATTTTGGAGGGAAAATACGGTACAAAGGTACTGCAGACTAATTTCTTTTTACATATACTAGATTCCCACCCGTGTGTTGCACGGGAAGAATATATAACAAATTATTTAAAAAAACAAATAATAGGAAGTTATATATATATTTTTTGTATGGTGAAATTTGCAATGTTACATTACCCAATAAGGAATAATTAATTTTTAACATTAAACAATAATGTAATTTTTTTATTGTCATCTTAAGGTAACTATAATTTAGAAAAGACTTTAAACCAATTGTTATCATTAATGCAACTAAATGTCATTTCATTTTTTTGCACTGATTTAGATAAAATGGCACTGTACACTACTACAAAAAAAACCCAATGGGCGTCTGTTGTAATCACAAATACGCGTCGGTTTTGACGGTGACGCATATGTCAGAGACGCGTATTGTAAAGGTATAGGCGTCGGTAGTTGAGCGACGCCTAAAGTCAATTTTAATAAAAAAAACAATAGGCATCGGTTGTAGTGTTACAACCGACGCCTATTGCATTTAAATTTTTTTTTTTAAAATAAAGGATACACCAACAATAATTACTTCAACCTTCCAAAAAATAACTACTTCAGACTTTTTTAAGATGAAGTTTGCATGATGTCACAAATGCACCTGAGACTTCAACATCTATATTTCATACAAGTATATAAAGACTTCAACACCTATGTTTTATACAAGTATATATTAGAAAACTACTTCAACACCTATAATACTTTTTATTATGTATAATCATCATAGGTTTGATATCACATTGGCAGATCAAAACGATTGCCGAATCATTCTTAAACATGGGAAATTGATATAATAACAGTATTATTATATTCACTGGTTTTACAATCTATTCACTAATCCAGAAAAATACCATAAAAACTAATGTCCATATGTGTTCACCATTTTTTTCTACCCACATGCTATTTGAGACCAGAAGAACAACATAGGGACAATAAAATTGAGAAAATTATCAAATACAACAATGAAAATATCTACTATGTCCCAAATATATCCCATAATTTATGTAGCGAAAAATAAAAAGGAAAATTTTAAAACAAGTATGTTAAACAAGGATGAACAGAGAAAATGGTAGCTACTGTCACAAATCAGCATGTAAAGCTCCAAAAAAACTGTGCTTTTACTTCTGTTCTCCAATAATCCCAACCACAGAAAAATGAAAAAAATTACTTGAAAAAAAAAAGAGTAAAATATGATGAAGAAGCCACTGTAATAGTGCTCTACAAGTAAATTTCAGTAAAGGAGGTAAAAATCTATGATTTCTGAGATAACTGAAAAAAGAAAGGAAATCTAGTAACTAGCCCTCGTAATATCATTGCCACCACAACAGCCAACAATAAGCATAATTCATAAAATTTACAAGAGAAACGCCCAATTTCATGCCATCAGATTATTTCAACCAGTACCGACATAAATCCCAGAATAAATATGCAAGAAAAAGAAATATGCATGTATGATGTTCTGAGGTGAAGAATACAACAATCGATCGAGTGAGAGAAATGGATATTCATACCATATTATCATCATTGATTAGACATATATATAATACAAAATGAAAAAAATAAAATTCAATGCAATGTGAAAAGTTATGAATACCCCCTTTCGAGCATAAATCCGGCGGTAGGATACTCAGAAATGTTATATTTCATCTTGATTTTGCACCTAGCCATCTCTAGGTACATCATCCTCTACGCCAGATCGTTGGCCAGGAAAACCCCCAAAATCGTCACAAGGTTCAAACGTAATAACACTAAAAACCCAATAACAGAGGAAGAATGAAGAATCCCTTTATTTAAAGACCTAAATCCCCTCTAGGAACCCAAGAACAAAAGAGGAACGAAGAACCCAAACCCCTCACTGTCGATCACCAATGTTAGATACCCTAATTTTAGCCTAAAAAATTTCACGGTCGATTTCAACCTAGGAGTGCTCTGATACCAATCCGTGAAGAAATCGAGAGCGAAAGGTGAGAGTTGTGTATACTGCTGTCAATTGAAAATCTGACTAAAGAAGAGAGAATGCGGCATCAACTAAGGATGATAATAAAATAAAAGAACCTTAATTTACCCAAATGGGCGTCGGTTCCTAAAGGGGCCGACGCCCCTAGGAACTGACACTTATTTAACATAATAGGCATCGGTTGCCATCTGACAATTGACGCCTATTGTTGAATCCACTTATGAGCGTCGGTTCTCAAAGAAGAACCGACACGTATAGTACTACCATTATTTTTAAAATTGTAACCGCAAATTGTTTACACGTCATTTTTTGTAAAAACGACGCATTGTCTATTTTTTTGTCCAATTATGTAGTAGTGGTACGAAATAATTGCTAATTGGGGTGATGTCATGTACTATGAAAATATTTCTTATTCGAAATCAATAAAGTCATATATCATTAAGATTATATGCTTGTTTGATTCTCATTATGAGGTTTAATTATAATGAGAAATTATAATGAGTTGAAATGAGTGGTGGAGATTTAATTGAAGTTTGAAATATATGGTTGTTATTGAGCAGTTGTTAAATCTGTAGTTAAATCAGTGGTATGTGAAATTATAATAGGAAAAATAATGGGTTTCAAACAAGCTCTATATAAATTAATAAAACATAAAAGAAATCATTATAAAATAGTTGTAATTATTAATATTCATTTATACGGGGAAAATTAACAAAAAATTACAATTATAATTTTCAATTAACTTAAACAAATGATATATGTTTAATTTCTATTACTTATTAACTACAAATTTAAAATAAGTTAGACAATTGGATAATAAAATTTATCTATAATTTAAACAATTAAATGATGATAGTTATCTATTAGTTATTAAATTTAATAATGAATCATATTTCAAAATGGTGAATAGATAACGCAAAAGTGAATAAAAAATTTTAAAAAATAGAAAAATCTAAAATACCATACAGATTACCGCAATATGAAATAAAATGTCTAAAAAGACCCTACTAACAGAGTTTTTAGCGGAGAAACTGCGGTACAAAGGCACCGCTGCTCTTTTCATTTAATTAATATATAGATACGAGGGTAAAATTGTCATTCAATTAGAAGTTAAAGGAAGGTTGGATCAATCCGGTTCTAATGCCGTCAGACTTACACGTGACACAAAAGATGCGCGCCATTGGTGGATTCTTACACTTGGCGCATGTCTTTTGCGCGTATGAGTGGGGTTCTTACACTAGGCATACGTCTTTTGCGCCACGTGTGAGTCTGGCGACTTCTTTTGCAGTCATACTCTGGTAGGAGATTAAAATCAAAGGTTGAATGGAAATTATCCAAAAGGAGCTTTCTTGCAAATTCTTTAAAGGTTAGGGACCTAAGGTGTTGGGGGAAAAATGTTATGAATGAATTTGCTATATTTTATAAAGGTTGGGGAGTGGGGACCTTCTGTGAAATTATTATTATTATTATTATTATTATTATTATTTCACTTCTCGACCTGGAATAGGAAAATATATATAGTTGCCAAAATTCGTTGTCCTTGCTCCATCTAGATTCTCTTTCAAATCCTATATATTATTATGCTCTCAACTCAATATTACTCCCCTCCCTTTTCTGAATCCCTTAATTTGGAAGTAGGTTTTTATTATTCGTTAATCTTTGATGTAGTAATTTATAGCCTAGAATCTTAATTAATCAAACAACCAAATTTAAAACAAAAGTGCAGAAAATTAAAGCAGAGGGAGAGATTATAAAAACCCTGATGAAAACGCAGCGATATGTTTTGGGTAAAAACTCCCCCCCGTGCTTTAGAGGTCTAACTTTGACTACATTGGGTTGAGTGATTTGTAGAATTTACAGATTGACGTTCCATTCCATTAAGAAGAAACCGAATCTAATGTTTACAAGGCATCAATCAACAATCTGTGCATAATCTCTCGAACAACACCCGACCTAGTAATCTCACAAAGAAAATACAATTTGTGGGAGAAAGTAGGAGCAACGGGAGTTGTCACATGTCAAAAGGCGTAAAGAGCGAGTCTTTTACAAGTTCACCTTTTAAATGTTTTGTGTCTGTTGCGATAGCACTTAATTATATTTCTCTGTACTAAACTTACATTGTGATTAGTAGATTGGTTTGCATGTAGTAAGGGTGCCCGCAATTTTTCCCATTTGGGTTTCTGCGTCAACATTTCTGCCGTTCTTTATTTTCTACATACATACCTAGACATATTTAGGTTGCATCACACTTTACACTAGATTAATTGTTTAGGTAGCTAGAGAGGATACATCTTAATTAGAGTCTAGATAACCACATATTCACATTTGATATCAAAGCAGGTTCACTTAAGTTATTAGTGAAATCAGGTTCATCTAGACATGCATACATCTTCTGTTAAACCACTTATTCTAGACGGGTCTAACTATGCATATTGACAGATGGTACTATTTCTGTTATGCATGATGCTCAATATGCTGCTAAAGAAAATACTGCATGTAGTTGGAACTCTAAAGTTTTAAATGCTATATTTTCCTTTATCGACCAATCTCAGTTCAGACTTGTTACTAACTACAGGACAGCTAAGGAAGCTTGGGATATTCTTCGAGTGACTAATAAAGGAACAACTGCAGTTAAGTCCTCAAAGCTTCAAATGCTTACTCTTGAGTTTGAGCAGATCATGATGAAGGACAATGAAGAATTTAAGGATTGCTATGCTAGATTGTGTGAAATCACCAATCAAGCATAAGCTCTGGGCAAGACATATTCTGAACGGATGATTGTCAAAAAGATCCTTAGATCACTTCCAGACAGATTCCATTCTACAGAAAGGTGACTGCTATCGAAGAAAGCAAGAGTCTGGAGGAGATGAGGGTTGAAGAGCTTGTATGATCCTTATTGACATACGAGCTAAACTTATCCAAGAGGAAAAAGGAGAAAAAAGGAGAAAATGTCTGGTATTGCATTTAAAAGCAAGGTGAAAGATTCTAAAACTAAGGAAGAATCGGATGAAGAGGACAACATAGCACTCCTTACCAAACAATTCAAGAAGTTTCTTAAAACCAAACATCAAAAAGGTAGGAGATTCAACAATTAGTACAAATCTCAAAAATCTTATCAGATGAAAAATCAAAATCAAGATGGAGAGTAACAACAAAATCAATAGAAGAGATCTAGCTACAGAAAATCCAAAGATAACTTCTTCCCAAAGACACAACCTGCAAGCAGAATAAGGTGCA
>CAVNYN010202085.1:0-12538 GCA_963692815.1 Nyctanthes arbor-tristis
ATTTATTAAATAATATTCACTTTTTCTTTTATTAACTCATTTCCGATCATCAATTCAAGGTGATTTCTTTATCCTATATATATATATATATATATATAAGAGAACGGTGGCTTTTTCCACTTATTTCCTGCCTTTGTAAGATTTCTGGCTCTATAAAATTTCTGACTCTATAAGATTTCTGGTGTATCATTTAATTTCTTTTTTTTTGTATTTTTTTATCTTTTTTTGGAAATTGTTACGCTAATTTATTAAATGATATTCAATTTTCCCTTTATTAGCCCATAGCTAATCATCAATTCACGATAGTTTCTTTAGCCAACTATTTTGAATTAGGGATCTATCACTTATCAAATCGAATACGAAATTAATTGAGAGTTCTATTTAAAAAAAAACCAAATAGTAATCTTTATAATAATTTGAAAACACATGTATAGTACGCCTCTAAACAAATAAATCTATATATATAATAAGAGAATGATGGCTTTTCCCGCTCATTTTCTAGCTTTGTGAAATTTTTGGCTCTGTATGATTTTTGGCTCTTTAAGATTTCTGATGATATCATTTAATTCCTTTTTTTTTATTTTTTTGAGAAATTGTTACGATAATTTATTAAATGATATTCACTTTTCCCTTTATTAACCCATATCATATCATCAATTCACGGTAGTTTCTTTAGCCAACTATTTTGAATTAGACATCTGTCACTTATCCAATCGAACATGAAATTAATTGGCAGTTTTCTTTGGAAAAAAAGTAAATAGTAATTTTGATCTAATTCGAAAACACATGCATAGTACGTCTCTAAACAAATATATTTCTAAAAATATGTAACCTTATTGTAAATTTTAATTTTTAATGATTTTTGAAGAAATTTTTATATGGTTATTGTAGTGCAATAATCAAATTTGATTGTTTTAATTATAGTACTCCAATTTGTCGATTCTATAATTAATATAAATTCAAACTTTTTGATAAATTTCCCACGGAATTTTTTGAACTTTTTGAAAGCTCACAATCATCTAATATACGGTTGACAACTAAACATGTCGCTTTTTCATGTTAGATAAATATGTCTCCCTAGAATTACTACAATTATTATTACTTTTAGTTCCCATGCAACGCATATGTGAGAATTCTAGTGTGGTGTAACAAAAAATCATAGTAGCAATATAATTGTCTTTTTATTAATCTCACCAATTTTTCAAATATACTAAAATGGTCAAAATTAAAATGACACAAATAACCATCACATTGTTAACAATTATAAATGTTTTTTCCCTCCTATCTCCCCCCCCGGGTGCACCATAAAAAAACATAATTAATCTATTTTAATTTTTATAATAAAAGCTATAAGAATTGAAAATAAAAATCTCCTTTACTTTGCGAAAAAATAAATTGTCATCATCTATTGCCCTAATTAATAAGTCACTTTTTCTACAATGTCTTAAGTCATTTTGTTTGCAGCGTCTCTAAATTCATAAGCCTACGAAATTAGATTTACAGAAGAAATAAAGAATAAATTTAATTAATGTTATAATTTTATACGAAGAGTAGAATTAACAAAATGCATTCCCAAATCCGGTTGGATTCTTAAATAAATATGAAAATTACCCATATATTGGTAATTTTAATTCTAGGTCTCCAACCTTTCAATTTTATATCAATTTTGTCACAATTCTTTTTTTTTTTCAACCTGATGCTTATTATCGTATTACGTCCCCAACGTAACTTTTCATCCCCAACTATTTAATTTTCACCATTAACCCCTACCAAAACGACTATTATACCATTGATTCTTTATCTGCACTATAGGTCTGCAATCTTTTAATTTCTATACAATTTTATCCTCATCATTTTTTGAACACGTAGAAGCCCAGCCTTTTTTTTATCGTGTTATAGACCCATTAATATTTTTCATATTACCATTGTAATTTTTACTATTAATATCTATTAAAATTTTCATTGAGTTGTGTTGGAGCGGGTTAGAGTGTGTGTCTTTTTTATTTTATATTATTCTTTAATTTTTATTTAAATAATTAATGATATAATGAAAATTGTAGTAGGTATTAATAGTAATAATTAAAATGTTAGTATAGAAAGTGTTAATGATGATATAATACATCTGTCATTAGCCTTTCAATTACTAATGTTAATTCCAATAAAATTACCATTATACTTTTAATTATTTAAATAAAAATAAAGAGCAATATAAAATGAAAACTTTGCCCATCCTAACATGTAGTGATAACTAAAAAAAAACTCGATCTATTACAAATTTGATGAAAACTTAATCCGCGTAAAAAAAAGTCTCTGATCCGAGAGTCAGTGCAATAAATCATGATCACATATCATGTAGCGGATACAGATCAAGCTGAAT
This sequence comes from Nyctanthes arbor-tristis, assembly GCA_963692815.1. Lineage (NCBI taxonomy): Eukaryota > Viridiplantae > Streptophyta > Magnoliopsida > Lamiales > Oleaceae > Nyctanthes > Nyctanthes arbor-tristis. Next base: position 2,378 of record CAVNYN010202085.1, read on the forward strand.
TTAAAAAAAAAATTATTTTCAATTTACAAAAAATGAAACTGAACCCTAATATACTACCTCTAATTTTTTTATGGATTCAAATTTGATGGATCATATTGGATTAAGACGGATAACAAATTGGGGGCAAATTAAGGTGAAAATAAAAAAGAGAGGTAATAAATTAAATTAGAATTAAACTATCAGGGTTATGTATATTTTTTATAAATCGCAAATTAATTTTCGGGCAGATCCACCTAATCTGTATCGCCACACCATCTGTGATAACCAAGAAATTGGCTCCGAATCGTCACGTTGATACTTAGATTGACAACTTTCTTCGACACAGATTTTATATCCTTCGAGACAGTTATAGTTCAAGTTTTTCTGTTATCATTATTTCTTACTGTTGTCATTGGATTGTGTTGGAGCATGTTAGAGTGTGGATTTCTTATTTTAGTATGGAAAGTATTAATGAAGATATAATATGACAAAAAATAATAGTCTGGGCTTAAAGTTGTATAGAAATTGAAGGGTTGGAGACCTATAGTGGAAATAAAGAATCAATGGTATAATAGTTATTTTCATAGGGGTTAATGGAGAAAATTGAAAGGTTGGGGACGAAAAGTAACGTTGAGACGTAATAGGATAATAAATGAAAGGTTGAGGACTTAATAGGCCAAAAAAATGAGGACAAAATTGATACAAAATTGAAAGATTATGGATCTAAAGTGAAAATTACCCTATATATATATATATTTTTGTAGAGGATGTAAATATTTTTTTTTTTTGTCTTTTTTCTTTATAGACGTGAAGCCTATAAAATATCGATTGATTTCATATTGCTATTCTCGCGTATTTTCACTCAAAGAAAATATTATCATTTGCCATATATACTTGAAAGCAAATTTACATTGACACTACGTTTTTTTATTAATCTCACCAATTTTTCAAATATACTAAAATGGTCAAAATTAAAATGACACAAATAACTATAATATTCTTAACAATTATAAATGTTTTTCCCCTCCTATTTTCTCCCCTACGTGCACCACAAAAACCTGATTAATCTATTGCACCACAAAAAACCTAGTTAATCTATTTTAATTTTTATAATAAAAAGTTATAATAATCGAAAATAAATTTTTTTTTACTTTGTACAAAAATAAATTACCACCAGCTATTGCTCTAATTAATAAGTCAATTTTTCTACTATATCTTAAGTCATTTTATTTACAGTGCCTCTAAGTTCATAAACCTATGAAATTAGATTTATGAAAGAAATAAAGAATCAATTTAATTAATATTATTATAACTTCATACGAAAAGTAGAATTGATAAAATACATTCCTTAATCGGGTTGAATTCCTAAATAAACATGAAAATTTTTATGTAAAAAGGTATCAAGTGAATTCGGGTACGTATATACTCGATACGTATTATTAGACTGTTAACTAATAATATTAAATAAATTAGATGATATAAAAGTAAAATATAATAAAATATTAATCGACTACATGAACGGGTAACTATTAATATATTTTTTTTTGGTAGAGGATGCAAATAATTTTTTTTCTTTTTTGTCTTTTTCATCCATAGATGTGAAACTTGTAAAATATTGATTGATTTCATGTTGTTATTTTATTTGATTTAATTATTATTGCAACCATTCATTGTTTTTCGCAATTTATATAATGAATTTTTTTTAAATATCAAACATTGAGAATTTATATCACCGTACAACATACGGGTTGAATACTAATTGATTATTAATCAGTTTTGAATTCGTGCATCGATATTTAATTTGACAAAGACAACGATGAATTTTAACGAAAACTGTGATCAACAAAGAGACATGAAATGTACAAGAAGAAAATAACTATACAAAAAAATTACTACCCCCATCCCAATTATTTTGTCTCATTTTTCTTTTTAAGATGCCTCACATATATAGTCCATTTTTATATTAAAAATTCTAATTGGCACTCTTTACAAATATATCCATATTTGATACTTTAATTATAACTATCAACGTTAAATTTTATTAATAAAAAAAGTACGTCGGGAGGGTATTTTATTATGAGTATAAAAATTTTTATCTGAACGGGTATCGAGGGAATACATATATGTACATGCCAGATACGTATTATTAGATTGTTAACTAATAATATTAAATAATTTAGATGCTTTAAAAGTAAAATATAGTAAAACATTAATCGAGTGTATAAGCGGGTAACTATTAATATATTATTAAATAAATATTAATTTAACGTGTCAAATATAAAATCAAAACTGTATATTTATTGATTTCGTTTTCCAAATACGCTGACACATATCTGTTCAATATTTTATTATTCATTATTATTGATTTTTTTAAAATTAGCCTTTTCGTACAATGCACGAGTGAGATGCTAGACTCATAACTGTAATAATTGATTGTGATCTAATTATTTAACTGCTAATTATTATAACTTTACATAGGTTAGACGTATAAATTTTCACGATGTGTTTAGAGGAAATCAGAATTATAGACTCAGATATTTTACTACAAATATCTTATAGTGATTTATAATTCGCATATCAATTTGTAATTTTATATAGTACAATTGATATATTGTATTTTATTTATGAGATGATGTCTACACTCACATGTCAATTTGATATGAATGTAAAAATCTAGTAATTGTAAAAGTATTCGATAAGAGTATGATTTATGTGGGGAAAAACCCAAATTTGAGTTTTCCCCTTTGTTTACATGCATGCAAATAATGTAAAGGGTAACAAATCTATTTTTGAGTTTTTTCCTCCTTAACCCAAATAATGTATATGTTAAAATAGATGAATTTTAGCACTTTTTTGGGGGGGGGGAGGTAAATAAATGGCCAAATTTAGCCCCCATTTTGGATTTTTTCACCCTTGCAATTGGTGTCGCCTCTTTGATTTTTTTCTCTTTTTCAAATGGGTTTTTCCCTTTTAATTTTCACATTAGAGTTTTTCACTTTTGGTTTTTTACCTCTACATTAATCTTGCTATAAGGAGTTCTTTGTTTTTTTTTTTTTTTCAATTCTGATTGAACTTTTTGGCCGCCCTTAACTTTTACTTTATGTGATAGATAAACCACCAAGTTAAGGACTACACTTGCTTCATTCATTCATTAATAATCAGATGAAGATTATCTAACCAGCAACTCCTCTTTGAGCATGCTACGCACAGTTTAGAAATCCCAATTCCCAAACGGCAAAGGCCAAATCCGACCACTCATTTCTTTCCGGCGACGGCTACGGTCTGCGAAGGCGACGGCAATCGAGGGAAAGTAGCTTCTGGACGTCCTCACACGCCGGCAACAGGTAACCTATACCATTAAGATTAACCCAAATAATTTACAAGTTACTACTGATTTTTTACTTTTTGGGTTTATGGCTTATACTTGAGTCCTTGACTTTGCTTAGTTGCGTGAGTTCTGTGATTGTGTGAATGTGTGCGAGCCAAAAACTGTGCCTTGTTTCCTCTGTCAATGGCGAGCAGTCTAAGGAGAATCGGGAAAGCGGAGTCGTTCTCTCGGGGATTTCAATTTTCAAAGGATTAGTAGTAGACTAGACTGACTGGTAGCAAGTTCAGGGGATTGTTGTCGACAAGCAGTACGATCAATGAGGAACAAACTGGGAACAAAGTCATCAACCTCTACTCTGCCATCCAAAAATTGGATTCTTAAAGTGAATAAAGAAGCTAAGAAAGCCCTCTCTGTCAGTCAACAGCTATTCTGCGATTTCTCTAGTTCTGACTTATAAATTGGGACTTAATTAATTAATTAAAGAACCTATGTTCAAGTATGATGAATTCATTTGTTAAGAGGAGTGACCATACTGTAATAAAATTTTAAAGTGATTTGAGAATTAATTGATTAAAGAATCCTAGATACAACTTGTAAGCGTACTAGCTATAGAATTCTACTACATGTATAAAATTTTTGTATAAATGATTGAAATTATATTTGCTTAATCGGATCAATGCTTGAAATTTTTGTTGCAAGCTATCTTGTATTTCCTGTTCTGCAAGGCATGACATTTGTATTTTGATTTATCTTACTGGACTATTTCGCATTTTCTTTTTTTAAAGTTTTTGACCGCACTGACTTGAAATCCTGGCTCCACTGATCTTATGCACTGCCTTGCCTGCTAATGTTTATTGCATGGTGCAAGGAAGAACATTAAAGGAAGTAAATATTTTTTGCTTATCTAATAGATCACTATGATCCTTAATGCAACCTTCTGTGTGGTTTGTTTACTTTAATGACTGAAGAATCTATCAAGTTGAGAAAGATTTCCGTACTTATAATGTGAATTATGCTTCTACTTGCTTTGTTGTTGGGGTTTTCTTTGTGATAGCCCATATATTACACCGCAAGTGTACATTGCATGATTCTTTAATGACATTGCTATCTGCTGAAATAGTGTGCCGGCACTTGAGGTCCTTCTAATTGATTTTTGTACTGAACGAAAACAAGAACTCACAAGTTAAGAAATCTGGAAAATTTCTAGAAGAGTAATTTTATTCATATATCAAAAGGTACGGGATACACGGTGCCTGAAATAAACCTATTACTAGATTAAGTAGTAAAAGATTAACAGCCAAAAAAGAAAACCAATAAAAGAAATCCAAATTTAACAAGGAATAGAAAAAACTAATCTATATCAAACTAGAATATAATTAATATAAATAAACTCTAATTCTATTTCCTAATCCTACTAGGTCTCCATCAGATTTATTTCTTCCTTGTCAAAGGTTTCCACATTTTCGCACCTATCTCTACGGTTGAATGCTTCTTTAGCGCACAAGCTGGTTCTAGGTTGTGTTGTTGTTGTTGTTGTTGTTGGATTTCGTAGGTCGTTTACTTATATAATAGTAGCCCTAGCGTCTATTCATTAGTTGTGTATCTATATGCATCTATATTTATGTGCTATTGCTGTACTGGATTCTGATCTTATGATTGCCAGATCACGTTTCCTTTTGCTGTTATGCCTAAATTTTTAAGCTAGGTTTTATTCACTTAATTGATTGGTTCATTAAATTCCTGTAAACTTTCATATCTTCTATCATTGTATCCAGAGTTTGAATAGCATGGTTTCTCTTGCAGTTCTGGTCTTCTTTTTAGATTGGATTAGTGAAAAGTCTGCTACTAATTCTATTCTGCAGAGGAAGAATGTTCGGCAGCAACTGTAAATGTTTGCCGAGCTCTCAGCTTTGATCTTTGTATTCATATACTTATATTTCCAATCTTGATTGGATCTTCTTCAGTTATTTGTTCAAACTATTATTATGAACTAAAACTTGCTTATATCCACATTTCCTTTTTCTTTTTCCTTTTTTTCCTTTCCTTTCCTTCCTTCTTTCTTTTCTTTTTTTCCTTTCCTTTTTTCCCCCAAAAGTAGACTTATCCTTATTTTCAAGTTTCATTCAGTTCATTAATAATGTACTTAAGCTTGGATAATTGCTTGATTGGTTTTTGGTTTATAAACTAGTTGCCAGGCACACTGGTAATTGTTGAGTGTATGGTTTTATTTTGGTTTTCTGATGGTTGTTATGAGTTCTGGAAATTGTTTAATTTTTTGGAAGATGAATTCTTTCAGGTTTTAGATTCAGTGGGGAATCAAAATTGTGAGGACAATGCCAATGTTTAGCCCTGACTATGCCCTTATTAAGCAATATGGCTGATGACTATTCTATCCATCTGATTATAACTAGTCGGCTAATATGAGTTTGACTTTTAGCTGTTAATTTCCTATATCTATATGTCGCTTTCTTTTCATGTGGATTATGCTGGATATGCAAACCAGGTTTATTTAAATTTTTTTGAGTTTCTAATAATTTACTTAATGCTTGTATACTAAATTTCTGGTGCATCCAACAGCCTTTGGGCAATCATCTAGCGCATTTGGGTCACAACCAGTTTTTGGGCAAGCCAGTAATGCTGGTAGCAATCCCTTTGCTCCTAAACCCTTTGGTAGTACGAGCCTTTTTGGTTCACAGACAGGGGGTTCCCTTTTCGGAGGCACATCCACTGGTGTGTTTGGTGCCCAATCTTCTCCTCCTTTAGATTCAACTTCTGTGTTTGGTGCTTCATCGTCCCCTGCCTCTGGAAGTTCAATGCCTGCTTTTGGAGCTTCTTCAACTCCTGCTTTTGGTAGCTCATCATCAGCATTTGGTGGTACTAGACAAAGACTTGTATCTTAAGTTTATATAACTGGTTTTCGCTCTTTAAATTTCCCTATTATGAAGTTGCATGCTTCTTTTTTATCTACATAACTTATTTTCGCTCTTTAAATTTCCTTATTATGATTTTGCAGGCTTCCTGTTTATCTCTTGCTTTCTGAATTTTTTTGGCGTTCAGTAATACTTTTCCTGAGGATGTTTCTGTACTTTCTCGGAAGTTAGGATCTCATCCTGTGGAACTTTCTTTTCGCTAACCTAATTCTTGTTGGTTTCTTTTTCAAGTTATTGTTGTGTAACTTACCACTACCTTATCATATCGTAGTTGAAAATAATAGGCTACCTTGTATTGATATGAGGGACTAATGCCCTTTAAATATTAGTACAGTTAATCTAAATAAGGAAAACCTAATTCTAACCGAATTCTTGTTATTCAAGTAAAGAAAGCGTAATAATAAAAATTACAATAAAATTCCTAAATTCTAATTATTCTAAATAAGTTAAAATAATATTTCAACTCTCCCTCCCAAGCTGATGCATTGAAAAGTGCTCAACTTGAAGGGTAGGACTCCAGCCCCTTTAATTACCACTCCGGATAACCATTTAATTACCAACAGTCCTCAACCATATGTGTAGGCCATCGATAGTAAGTGCAGAATTTAGTAGAGGTAGTTGAAGGAGCTGGCCGGTTATGATTTTTTTGGACGGTCAAATTTGAAACCTCAGTGTGAGTTTCTGCCCCATAGTAGCCTGCCTTTGCACTTCTCGATGGACCATTTAGTATGCCTCTTCTGAAGAAGGAAGAGGATTAGTAGCCAAAACACGACTACTGACTTGATCCAAACTGTGATCAAGCCCTGCAAGGAATATATAAACCCGATCTTCAGCATTATGCTTACTTAGCTTCTCAACATCTCTAGTGTGTCTTTCATTGGGCCTTCAATAATCAAGTTCCATAAAAATTGAGTTAAGAGTTTAACTCATTGTAGTATTCTGCAAGAGGTCGACCGCCTTGACATAATTGAAAAGACTTCTTCATTAGTTAATATACCTGTGAAGAATCAAAAACATCAAGATAACTCCTCTTAACAGCATCCCAGACATCCGTAGCAGTGCCAAATTGAACAAAGTGTGACCCCAAATTGTCGGTCATGGAATTAATGAGCCAAGACTCTACCAAAGAGTCTTCATCCTCCCATTCATCATAAGATGGATCAGTTTCTGCAGGTGCTACCTTTCTCCCTGTAACATGACCCTTTTTCTTCGGACTCACAATATGCATCTCAAGTACTTTAGACCAAACATGATAATTACTCCCATCTAATTTAGTATATTGGCGAGGTTTAGTTGTGGATAGTAAGAGAAGCAGACACATTCTTATTGTCAGAAGTAGGAACCATTTTGTTACCCATGATATGATTTTCTCCAAATCATAAATAAGTCTTCTAAGAATGTGCTCTTCCGATCTCACACACACCTTAACAGTTGAGCAGCAAAGAAGTGAGACGATGGAAAAGACTCCGGAGAATTTCACTTGAAAAAGGAGACAATTGCAAAACTCAGGTACTAACTTGCACAATTCTGAAATCTGATTATAAACTTTCAGAAAATCAGAGAGCAAACAGCAAGCTTTAGAATTTCAGGGATCAATATGCATGAATCTTAAACTGTAGGAACTGAAAAAGTATGATTTCTGAAACTGAAATGACCAATTTGCAAAGTCTTTAAATCCCAGTTAAAGATACCCAATTCTCCTGTATGTAATAGAACCCAGCAAAGCAGAAAATCAGAAGCGCCTTCTCTGCTGTAGTGCAGAATCTGCAGCCCAAAAAACAGTGATAGAAAATCGCCAGAGAAGTCGCGGGCCAATAAACTCGTTGCCAGAGAAAGAGAATATCGTGGAATCCAGAGCCATGAATGGCCGAGAAAACAATAAGACCTTTCGCCGAGAAGGAAAAACACAAGAAACACCAACGAAGAGGAAGTCAAGACCTGCAAAAGCAAGAAAATTCTTGTCTCCTGGGTGTTTGTTGAAGTTTGGGTATTTGGATTTCTAGTGTTTTGAGTTAGGCTTTAGAGTCTTGAACGTTAGCATTGAAGATTTGTGAGATCGGGGAAAAAAAATTTAGGTTTAAAGAAGATTAGGGCAAAATATGAAGCCCTAAGTTTTGGAGAACCAAAGCTCTGGTACTAAGTTGAAACTAATAGGCTACCTTGTATTGATATGAGGGACTAAAGCCCTTTAAATAGTGGTACAATTAATCTAAATAAGGAAAACCTAATTCGAACCTAATTCTTGTTATGTAAGTAAAGAAATCATAATAATAATAAAAACAACAATAAAATTCCTAAATTCTAATTATTCTAAGAAGGTCAAAATAATATTCCAACTGTTGCTGTTAATGCTATTGCTCATTTAACTATCTTAAATGCCCAGGTTCTTCTGTGTTTGGCTAGAAGCCCGCTTTTGGAGACTTTGGATCAAGTACTACTCAAACAAGTCTATTTGGTAGCTCATTCCAACAATCACAACCGGCTTTTGGAAGCAATCTATTTGGTTCATCTACACCTTTTGGCACACCTAGTCAACCTGCATTTGGTGCCGCTAGCACTTCTTCATTTGGTTCATTAAGCACACTTGCAGTTGGTGCTACAAGCACACCATCTTTTGGCTCTACAAGTATACCTGCCTTTGGTTCTACTACAAACCCCACATTTGGTAGCATGGGCAGTGGATTTGGCATGTCGAGTTTCCCTGTTTTTGGATCAACCACTCCAGCATTTGGTGCTGCAACTGCCCTTGCTTTTGGTGTGGCAAGTGCCCCATCTTTTAGCTTTGGGTCTACTCCTGCATTTGTCCAATCAACTCCTGCATTTGGTAGTAGCCCGTATGGATCTATGATGTCTGCCTTCGGAGCTCAAAGTGCCCCTTTTGGTAAGTTTTTTGATGCGTGCATGATGGATAAAGATTTTAAAATTGAATAAATTCCATGGGTGATATTTCTTCTTATGAGTGATAATAATGTTCCATAAACGTTCTGTTGCCTTTTCCACTTATCCACAATGCAGGAGCTCAAGCTACAACCCCAACTTTTAGGAGATCTAGTGTTGGACAGTCATCTTTTGAAGGGCAACGTGGGGGGACTAGGGTAACTGCTTATGCACCGACACATGAGGCAGATGGGGGTAGTGGTACTCAGCCAGCTTGTAAACTTGAATCTCTTTCAGCCATGCATGCCTACAATGATAAAAGCTATGAAGAATTTAGGTGGGAAGACTATCAGAGGGGAGATAAAGGTTTCTATTTACAGAGCCTTGTGAAAATCTTAAATAGTTCTCATACAGTTCGTTAAATAATTTGCACTCATATTTATCTACTTTATGAATTCCAGGGGGGCCAGCAACGGATAGTCAGTCTACTAGTGCTAGTTCAGGTTTTGGATCATCATCCACTCCTGCATTTGGTGCCGCTAGCACTCCTTCCTTTGGTTCATCAAGCACTCTTGCATTTGGCGCTACAAGCACACCATCTTTTGGTTCTACAAGTACACCCGCCTTTGGTTCTACTACAAGCCCCACATTTGGTAGCACGAGCAGTGGATTTGACACGTCGAGTTCCCCTGTTTTTCGATTAACCATTCCAACATTTGGTGTCATAACTGACCCTGCTTTTGGTTCGACAAGTGCCCCGTCTTTTAGTTTTGGGTCTAGTACTGCATTTGGCCAATCAACTCCCGCATTTGGCACGTATGGATCTACGATGTCAGCCTTCGGAGCTCAAAGTGCCCCTTTTGGTAAGTTTTTTGATGCGTGCATGATTGATAAAAATTGTAAAATTGAACAAATTCCACGGGTAATATTTCTTCTTCCTGTATGTGTGATAATAATGTTCCATAAACGTTCTGTTGCATTTTCCACTTATCCACAATGCAGGAGCTCAAGCTACAACCCCAACTTTTAGGAGCTCTGGTTTTGGAC